>CM055071.1:42445450-42652950 GCA_029204045.2 Tillandsia leiboldiana | reverse complement strand
TATACACCCATCCAAAAGTGAAGTTTTTTTTACGGATCATTTCGATGTGACCAATATTTCACTCTCGGATGGATCGGATGTAAGTTGTACATCCCTTTAAGATTGTATAAAAATATTTTTCTATATATATATATATATATATATATATATAATTAGGCTAGAATACTATCGATAGCATTAAGTCATTGGTGCTATCAAATTTTTAGCCGTTGGAAGAAAAAATATGCGGTTGGAATTATAATGGTCCCCTAGGATTTACTAGGTGGTTGGTTGAATAGTAAAAATTTTAGGGGACCACTATAATTCCAACCGCATATCTTTTCATCCAACGGCTGTAAACTTGATAGCACCAATTGTTTGGTACTATCGATAGTATTCTAGCCGGACTCTATATATATATCATAAACTATTTGCCAGCCTAACTCTCTCTCTAGTAAAGCTTATACGCTTTTAAAAGCACAAGTCCATCCATATTTATAAATTTTTAATCATTAGATTTGTATTGATATTTGTGTTTTATACTTATTTTTCTCTTGATTTTATAAAAGTACAAATCTCAATACAAATTTAATAATAAAAAATTCATAAGTATGGATGAGCTTGTGCTTTTAAAAGCATATAAGCTCTACTAGAGAGAGAGTTAGGCTGGAATACTATTAGTAGCACCAAGTCATTTGTGCTATTAAGTTTTTAACCGTTGAATTAAAAAATGTGTGGTTGAGATAATAGTGGGCCTCATGGGTTTAATGGGTAGTTGAAAAAATAGTAAAATCTAACGGGTAGAAATGATCAAAGGAATTGATCTAAGGGTAGAAAACTTGATAGCACCAAATGATTGGTACTATTGATAATATAATAGTCGGACTATATATATATATATATATATATATATATATATAGCTTATATATTTTTAAAAGTACAAGCTTATTCATGCTTGTAATTTTTTACCATAGAATTTGTATTAAAATTCGTATTATTGTAAAGATAATTAAGAAGAGAAAAAATATAATTATACAAATCTCAATACAAATACTATGATAAAAAAATTTATAAGTTTGGATAACCTTGTATAGCTCTACTCTTATATATATTATACTCTTTGCATCCTAGGATTCACACCTAGGAATGTCAATCGATACGAATATCCGAAACTTTATCCCAACTCGAATTCGAACGAAATGAATTTACTCGGTATTAAACATATATAAATTCGGATATGAATATAAAAAATGAAAACCCGACGTATTTGAATTTGGATATGAATTTTGACGGTACCCGATCCGAACACGAATCCAATAACCCGAATTGATTTTACGTTATATAATATATATATATATATATATATAGGAAAATGCTACTTGTACACCCGGAAGGGGTGTACATCTCACACCCCCACCCATGCTACTTGTACACCCGGAAGGGGTGTACATCTCACACCCCCACCCATCTAAGGGTGGGGGTGTGATGAGGGGTCACTTGATGTGACCCGTAAAAAACATCGACACCATTAAATGAGTGGAGGTGTAGGATGTACACTCTTTCGGAGTGTACATGCATTAAATGAGTGGAGGTGTAGGATGTACACCCCTTCGGGGTGTACATGTAGCATTACTCATATATATATATATATAATATTATATTTAAATTTATATTTTAAAATTTTAAATTTAATGTAATATATTTTGAAATATTGTAAAAACGAAATAATTAATTATTTCGAGTTTGAATTTTCGAATTGAAATTCGAATTCAAATTTTAAATTTTTGATCGGATTCGAATTTGAATATAAATTTTTAAAATTCATCGAATTCGAATTTCGGGTTTGATAATCGGATTCGCATTCAAGAATCCGACTAGCAGACACGTCTATTCACACCAAACACAAATAAATTTTAGTTAAGAAAAAAAAAATAGAAAGAAAAGAAAAGGTTCATAAGACTAGTAAAATGTTAGATAACAATGCATACCTTGCTAGTCTAGTACACTAACAAATAAATTTTTTTTAAAAAAATTATTGATATATTCTAAAAGATATATATTTTACACCTCATTCATTCTAAGGTGAATTATATTTTACTAATTATTTTAAAATGATTAGCAAATTATATCTTATTCCTGAATAGCTGAGATGTATATTATATTTTTTTTTTTCGAATATATGAATAACAGTACTCAAATAAAAAATAAAAAATAAAAAAATCTAGAATAAAAATGGGATAGTCCAATAGGCTACTTTATTTTTGGATCTCCAACTCCCACCACATATTCTTGTCGGAGATCCCCATCCAATATTTACATATGTCCCATTTTATAGAGATCCCCATCCAATATTTACATATGTCCCATTTTATATATATATATATATATATATATATATATATATATATATATATATATATATATATATATATATATATATATATATATATATATATAGTTAGACTGGAATACTATTAATAGTATCAAATCATTGGTGTTATTAAGTTTTTAACAGTTGAATTAAAAAATGGATGGTTGAGATGATAGTGGGGTGGTTGGAAAAATAATAAAATCTAACGGATGAAAATAATCAAAAGGTTGATCTAAGAGTAGAAAATTTGATAGCACCAAATACTTGGTACTATCGATAATACAGTAGCCGAACTCTATATATATAGAGGAGTGCTACCTGTACACCCCAAATGAGGTGTACATCCTACACCCACCCCATCCTGGAGTGGGTATTCCTCCACTCGTCCTATCGATGGGACGAGTGAAATTCACCCCATCCCAGGATGGGGTGGGTGTAAGATGTACACCCCAATTGGGGTGTACATCTAGTATTTTCCTATATATATATATATATATATATATATATATATGAAGGAGGCTACTATACTATTAATAGTACCAAGCAGTTGGTACTATTGAATTTTTCGGTCCTTAGATGAAGGAATGTACGGTTAGAATGATAGTGGTCCTCTAGGATTTAGTAGATTGTTGGTGAAATAGTATAAATTTTAGGAGACTACTATAATCCTAACCGCACATCTCTTCATCCAAGAGCCAAAAAATCAATAATACCAAGTACTTGTTACTATTGATAGTATAGTAACCGGACACTATATATATATATATATATATATATATATATATATATATATATATATATATATATATATATATATATATATATATATATATATATATATATACTATTAACCGTGCAAGTTTAACTATACTTGTGAATTTTTTATCATAAAATTTGCATTGAGATTCGTGTTATTATAAAATCAACTAAAAAGAGAAAAAGAGAGAGTACAATAGTACGAATCTTAATGCAAATCTCATGATAAAGAATTCACTAGTATAGTTGGATTTGTGCTTTTAGAAGTATATAAACTTTACTCTCTCTCTCTAGCATAGGGCTATTATACTCTTATGAGTATAAACCCCTTTATACTTATAACTTTTCTGTCCTTGGATGAAGAAATGTGCGATTAGGATGATATTGGTCCCCCTAGGATTTAGTGGGTTGTTGATGAAATAATATAAATCATAGATGACCACTATAATCCTAACCATACATTTCTTCATCCAAGGGCTGAAAATTTATAAATACGAAGAGATTTTACTCATAAAAATATAGTAGTCGGACCCCTTTCTCTATATATATAGAATAATATCGCTACCAACTGTACTATTAGTCATAAGCTATCTTTGAGAATTGGGATTTTCCCTATTGGGCCGGGTAATTTCGGAGCAAGCGGATCATAATCATAAAGAGGATGAGCTTCAAGAGAATGATTCGGATTTCTTGCATAGTGGAACCATGCAGTACCAGACATAGTTAGTTAATTCGGATTCGGCAAAAATTCGGTACGGATATAATACGAATAAAATTCGTATTATAATTTTAAAATTTGTTGAAAAATTCGGCTAAAAAACGGACTCGTCAATTATTCGCATACGTGATTTATACGAAAATAATATGTTCACAAATTAAAAATTCGGGATAAAAAAATTCGGCTATTAAATTAAAAAAAAATTAAAATATTTATACTATTAGTATAAACAATTATAATTTTTTAAAATAATTTAATCAATTTATTTTAGAAATAAATAAAATATTCATTTAGAATAAAAAAAAATAATATAATTTTAAATTATTCCCGACAAAAAATACAATAAAATAAATAATGACTAAAATATTAAAAAAAAAATTAAAAAATTAAATTAATTAAAATTTAAAAGTAAATATTAATTGTCCTCAGTGCGGGAAACGAGAGGGCATTTCTTCCTACGAGGAATAATATCTAGTGTATTATTAATTGCTCTCGTAAGTCGTGGCGCATGTTATCTTGAACGATAGGGCATTTTTTATTTTTTTTTCTTTGAAAAAGAACGAATTTTTCACCCAAAAATTCGTAATTCGCGAATAATACTTTTTGATTAAAAAACTCACGAATTATTCCGAATTTTTGAAAAAAGTCGGAAACGGCACGTATAATTCGGATTATCAATAATTCGCGAATAATTCACGAATTAACTAACTATGGTACCAGACACGAGATAGATCTTCCAAAGAAGAAGGTTCACAATGAATAAAAGGCAAGCAAACTAGTTTTTAATAACAAGCATAGTTATTTCTCTGTATTTTGTGATTAACATTAAGGAAAAACTTCAATTTGCCCCCTCTGTGGTTCAGCACAATTTCACTTCGCTACCGTATGTATGTATGTATGGTTTAAAATGTTTCACTTTACTAACCTATATATATAGTAAAGTGAAATAATATATCATGTACTGGGTCTAAAAATTGCACCTGGTCACCCCTATGGTTCTTACAATAGAATAAAGACAGATGATAAGGCAACAAAGTGAGACTCAAAAATGCGCTAAACCACAAAGGGGCTAATCGAAGTTTAGCCAAAACATTAACTTATCCTATCACAATAATTTCTATTTGCATAGCATGAAACAAAACAGTAATCATTTACCAACTTTCCGAGCATCTACACTTCCGCAACTGGTGGCGCTGGCGCTAGTTGTAAGCACAATATGTGAGGTATATGTTAAAGACAACATCTTCACTAAAATTTACGTTAAATTTCACCTCCATTAATGCACAAAACTGTTCTGAGAACTGCATGTTTATATATGAAATCGAATTACGTTCAGAAAGATTGGTCCATAGTATGATCTTGTACAAACACATTATAGTCGCGTTTAAAACTGACCAGCCCTAATGTCTCGATCTATACGTTCCGCATTAAGTGTTCCGGGAAGCTCTCTAAAACCTTCATTAAAAATAGAATATGCACTGGACAAGGCAAAGAAAAGAGAACCATAATCAAGGGAACAGAGCCAGGACCAGGAAAGACGAAATTTACAAAGAACTATTACTGAATCTACAAGAGAGAATGTCGACATTTTGATAGAAAACTCCGTAGCCAAAGTTAACGGCACACAACGACGAAAAATTTTGGCAGTTGGACAAGCAATGGTAATGAAAGGCTGTCTTCCTCATTGTGTAGAATTAGGAATGCTAGTTTTTCCATATTTGCGCCGATGGTTGGCATTTGAATACTTTTTTTTTTTCTCACAACTTTTCAGAATAATAAAAGAGGATTCTTTTCTCGACTAACTGTATCGACATCTCCAGATCGAGGCATTAGTAAAATCTTTTTCAATGGATACGTAAGTTGTATAAAAGATTCTTAGCTCCTCACAAATCTTTATTTGGGACAGAAGAAAGGGTTAATTGCATACGGGGCTCCCTGTAAACATATCGAATAGCAGATATATCTCTACAAAGTTCAACTTTTCATATTTATCCCTTCAAAAGTCCAACGTTATTCATATATATCCCTACCGTCTATCTCTGTTAGAAAAATTTAGTTAATAGTTAGTGAGGTAAATTTATCTTTTTATCCTTCTAGATGTTTCTAAATTATTTTTTAGAAGGACATTTTTGAAAGGGCAAAACTGTCATTTCACATATAATATGTTAAAAAATAAAAAGTGAACTAACGATAATAAACCGGAGGAATATATATGAATAACTTAGGACTTTTGAAGGGATAAATATGAAAAGTTGAACTTTGTAGGGATATATCTGCTATTCGATATGTTTATAGGGAGCCGTATGCAATTAACCCCAAAAAAAACATCCAAACGTTCGGATTAGCAAACAAATAATTATTTTTTTTTTAATATAGTAGGTCGGCGAGGTGTTTTTCATCCCTCTGCCTAAAAAATCATGTTCAGGTAAAACTCAGAAGCTGCTTCTAAGTGGGAGGTCCAAGTAAAAAATGAACTTGAAAGGGGTATTTCACATGATCCAACCTTGTTTAACCCCAGTTTTAGACCTAATTTTGAAAGAGATAAAATACATATGCCGGCCAAACTAGTCTATGTCTAACCAATGTCCATAAGAAAACGGGGGCAAAATTAAGTTCCGGAAATAACAATTAGCAATGCACATAGAAATAAGTTTTCCAGAATAGTTAGACTGCAAAATTAATATTCAGGGCAAGCAATGTATTGTGATAAAGACAAAACATACCTTAGATCCCCGTGTTGCCGCTTTCCGAGATTCAGAAGAATGATTAAGAACCCAGTCCCAAGTATCTGTATAGGTTAACAACATTTTTTTTAAAGAGGATCCTTGGCCGGTGGATGTAACGACCCGGCCCACTAGCAATAATAACTCGTTGGGCCCAAACCACAGCCCAAAATGCTTAAGCCCAGTTATTATTACTAGTGTCCATATCTCATATAAACCCAATCACAATTCCATCCACATCTGATGTGGGACTATTGGGGGCGTCACAGACTCCCCCCGTTTAGGTCTGACGTCCTCGTCAGCCCAAACACACACACAGCAGCCCAAGATCACCAGACGATGTGAGACTCGTCTCGCTAGTCCTGTCATCTAGACCCAGACTCAGCCGAAACTCGTCGCACACTTCCGGCTGGTTATTGGCTCCGATACCAAATGTAACGACCCGGCCCACTAGCAATAATAACTCGTTGGCTTAAGCATTTTGGGCTGTGGTTTGGGCCCAACGAGTTATTATTACTAGTGGGTCGGGTCGTTACAGTGGATGGGTGACATGGTGCAACGGGAGCCAAAAATTTCTTTAAAACCACTCAAACTACCGACCGAAAATTCAGAGAGTAAACACTACTTACATAAATGGGCCCCAAATCCCATCTGTGAGCAACAGGAGCCAATGAAAACCACAGGATAATGCAAGCCCACGCCTTTAGGCCGATAGAGAAAATTGCCATCAACAGGATATCTAGTGAAACCATAAGGAATGCAGTCATATAATAAGCGGACCACCATTCGGTTTTCCCGAGAAATAAGATATGTTGAATAACAGCATACCAGGCAATCTCAACTTCTCACGAAGAAATAAGAAAATCTTCCGTTTCCACCGGTTAGTTGTCTGTGGAATTTGAAATTTCTGGGAATCGAAGAGATGAAATGTTACACCGACAAGAGTATTCAAGCTACTGCTGCTAATGAAGACACATCGAATAATAATTTAAAAGGCTAAATTGCAGTTAACAACACTACAAATATCACGAATTGCGCTTTGCAAATATGTCAATGGGTAAAATGTAGGTCTTAAAATGTCGGGGAGGCAATGTGAAATCACAACATTTATACAAGGTCTTCCAGCATTTTTGCCTAATTAAAATAATGCGCTAACCAGTTCTTCATCATCATCGTCGTCATCCTCTTGAAGATGCTTTGCCGGTGGCTTAGGCATGACAGCTACCATAAGACAATCTAGAAAGAAAGAAAAAAATTTGTATAATCAGTCGCAACTCAGGAAAGAAAAATTCTATTCACAATATCAAGATGTATCAATATCATACTGCGTTATCGCATAGTAAAAAGTGAAGCAATACCAATTTCTCAACTGGTACTACCGTTTAAATCAAGAACTTTCATACTAAAAGATGATTGATTATAAGAAGTTGAGAAGCCATCTAAATAAGTTTACGCTTCAAAGCCCTTCCGAGAACTCCTTCATTGTAAGTTTTAGAACAACAAATGCTCAACTAGCAAAGGCAAAAATGTAAATTTAGCATATCTCAGATGCTGGACTAAGATAATCAACTCAAGTACGAATATTCGCATGGGAAGACACATAATTGGGATTGCTAAAACCCACACGAGATTACAAATTTAACGAGTTTAAAATTTTCTTCTACCACTTAGCTACTTATCTATCCTAAGAAAGAAAAGCTCTTCATGGTACCACCTATAAACCAGCGCCATCGTATCTCTTCCGAATCGCCGCATATTCTGAGATCGAGATCGTGCCGACTACACTACAATTCATCAATCTAGGGTCAAAAAACCCCAACTCAGATCCTAAATTAACCAAATTATTATAGAATTCATCAATCTAGGCATCGAAAGCACTGATTCCGATCCTAAATTAACTAATTCAGATTCAGAATTAACCAAATTAAGAAAGATGAACGCATCACAGTACCACCTATAGAAACCATCTACAGTACAATTCATCAAACTAGGGTTATAAAAACCCCAAATCGGACGGAACCTGAATTGATTAAATTACGGAATTTGTTTAGTAAACTTTTGCATCAAAATACTTCCACCCTGATCTCCATTACAGCAAATTGAAGTAAAAAGATCAAATCGCCATACCCCCATCGTCGAGCCGAACAACAACGTCTTCGATCCCATCGCCCTTCTTGTCGCGGAGGGTCTTCCCGCGGAGGACGAGCTTCAGCCGCTCCCCCGGGAGCCCCCGCTCCACCGCCACCATCCGCCTCAGATCCCGAACCTACGAAATGAGTTCCAACGATCGATCGACGATCGATCGATCGATCAACAACTGGGGTCGCAGGGAGGACAGGGAGATTATGATTAGGGTTAGGGTTACCGAGAGGAGGGAGGGGAGGAGGAGGGTGGTAGGGCGAGCGGGGCCGATGGTGCGGAGGATGACCTCCACCACCATCGGCGGTGGCGAGGGCTCGGCGGCGGTGGCGGCGGCGGCGCCGGCCATTTGCTCCGGCGATCGCGACGCGGCGAATCGAGTGGTGGCGCGGTGGGAAAAAGCCGTTACGATAACCCGTGATATATACCCCTTTCCCAATTTCTGTGTCATATTTTCGTAACATTGTACGTAGACCCTTCACTTATTCCTAAATCTGAAATTACTCACTCAACTTTAATTTTGTTTTTTTTTTTTGAAAAAATCCTAGCATTAGTAGCAAAGATGTTCGTGAAACGGGTCGGATCTCGATTGTTCATATACTATATTCGTATTTTAAAAAAATAGATAAAAATAAAATATACCCTTCGTATTTAATTTCGAGTCTGGTTCGGATTTTAATACTTATGTTATTAATATATTTATCGGATCTATTTGTGCACATCTGGATACCGGATATGGGTCGGGAACTGACCAGGTCTAGATTGGATACAAATACCCATATATATATTTTTTTAGGATTAATTGCATACTGTTTCTCGTAAATATATCGAATAGCATATATATTTCTATAAAATTCAATTTTTCATATTTATCTTTTCAAAAATTGTAAGTTATTTATATATATTATCCGATTTATTACCGTTAGTTCATTATTTATTTTTTACTAGACTATACGTGAAATGATAATTTTGTCATTTCAAAAATGTCTCTCGTAAATATTTAATCCAAAAAATTAAGTGCCGGCCTTGCCTAATCCAAAAAATTAAGTGCCGGCCTTGCCGCTCGGCACGGCCCGGCACGTAACTTGCCCCCCTCAAATAGGGGCACGTTACAGGGGTATCGCCCCCCGCGTCTCGAGCGATACCTGGGTATCGCACGAGACATGGCGATACCCATGGGTATCGTCGTGCCGAGCCGAGCGGTACGGCAGTTTTTTTTTTTTTTTTTTTTTTTTTTTTTTTTTTTTTTTTTTTTTTAATCACATGCGTAGATATTTTTTATTATTATTTTTTAAAAAAAAATCACATATTGTACGATACATATTTTTTATTTTTTTATTTTAATTTGGCTAAATTACAGAAAATCCCCCTCTAATATCCCGCTTTTCCACTTTACCTCCCTGTCTTTTAAAAGTCGACAACCTGCCCCCTCGTAATTACCGAAATATGCATTTACCCCCCTGCCAGATATGAAAGTCCATCCATGAGCCTCTAATGAGCCAATTGCTTGTAACAAATTGGTAAGAAACCAATTCATATCTAGCAGGGGGAAAATGGTAAATGCATCCATTAGAGGCTCATGGATGGACTTTCATATCTGGCAGGGAGGTAAATGCATATTTCGGTAATTACGAGGGGGCATATTGTCGACTTTTAAAAGACATGGGATAAAGTGAAAAAGCGGGATATTAGAGGGGGTTTTTCTGTAATTTAGCCTTTTAATTTTTAAGAAATTTAGGTTATTTTGTTCACTAACTAATTTAGGATGTTAGTAAATGTGAATATCTTTAAGAGATTTAAATTATTATTATTTACTGACTAATATAAAAAGTAAAGAGATAAAGATAAAATGAGAATGTGGTTATAAATCAGATTTTTAAAAGATTTAAGTTGTTATTATTTACTAACTAATAGCAATCTAAATCTTTAAAAGATTTAGATTTTATGATTAAAAATATTTTTTATCTATTTTCCTTCTTATATTAGTTAATGAATAATAACAATCTAAATATTTTAAAAATATAATCGGTATCCACATAATAACAATCTAAATATTTTAAAAATATAATCGGTATCCACATTCTCTTATCTTTCTACCATAACAACATAATCTACATTCTCATTTTATCTTATATTTCTACCATAACAACCTAAATCTCTTAAAAATCTGTACCCACATTCTTAAAATTATAACTAATCTTTAGAAGGCGGTGAGCCTTCTGTATGTATCTTTAGAAGGCGGTGAGCCTTCTGTATGTGGCGCTTTAGAAGGCGGTGAGCCTTCTGTATGTGGCGCTGATATGACAAGCTGATATGGCAAAAATAGGATTAGTTTTACAAATAAAATTTTGATAAGATTATTTCGCAAATTATAAAATTTTAGAGGGTTATTTTGAAAAAAAAAAATTCCATTGTACTTTATATAAAAAAAAATAATCAATACGTTAATGGGTGAGTATAATAAGCTATATATAACTAATATTCATAATTTTTTGACTAAACATTTCAAAACAATATTATAAGAGCTTATTGGGAACAAAAAAAAAAAAAAAAAAACGTGTCAGAGCGTGCCCTGAGAGGTCATGCGTATACATCGGCACGCAAGCGTGACACGTGTCGGCACGCAAGCGTGCCAGTACCGTACCGTGCCGCTCGCCACGCAAGCGTGCCAGTACCGTACCGTGCCAGGCGGCGAGCGGCGAGGGGCACGCCTCCGTGTCACGACACTTCGAACCTTGATTTAATCTATGATTAACTAGATTTTTCTGACAGAGATAGAAGGTAGGGATATATATAAATAACATTCTATTTTTTAAGGGCTAAATATGAAAAATTAAACTTTGTAGGAATATATTTACTATTCGATATATTTACATGAAGCCGTATTTAATTAACCCTATTTTATATAAGCTTTATTAAATAGTTTGTGGACAAAATATAAATATTTTACGATAGAAAATTCACGTTCTAATAAGTTGCATCCAGTCTAATAAAATTTATTTAAAAAAATATAAAATATTTCATTACAAGAAACACATTTTTATGAGTACAAAAGTTATGAAAAAACTATCATACCTCATAAAAATAAGGTTATAAAAATAGGAAATTTTATTTAGAAAAAAAAATTTAAATAATAAACAAAGCGGATAAGGTTTAAAAAAATAGAAGTAAAAAAAAAAAAAGTAAAATAATAATAATAAAAAAAAAGAATAAATAGAGCGTTAGGGTTTCACTAGAATGAAAAAACATAAAAATTAGGGTGCGTTTGGTTCACGTTATATAGCATTACAAATTATTTCGATAAAATCATGTATCTGAGATTTCTGAATCAGATTACTACTGATCCTGTATTACCGCGTTTAGTTTAATATAGTAATATAATATAATGTTGATTAGAGTGTATATAGAATTACTATATTTGGTTTATTTTATAAAATTTAGTAATCTTGATAATAAAATATAATTTATTCTGAAATTAGCCCTATAGTTATATTTAATATTAATTTTTACTCAACTATAATTTAATATAATTCGCACTTGAATTTAAAATTTAAAAATTTAAAATCTAAACAAAAATATAAAATTCAATATTTTAATTTAAAATATAAATTTGAAAATTAAAATTTAAAATATAAGTATAAATTTAAAATTTGAAATTTAAAATCTAATTTAAAATTTAAAATTTAAAATTTTAAATTTCTAAATTAAAATTTCAAAAATTACTTATTAAAAGAGTATGGGGTTGAATGAATAAGCTCGTAAATTTATATAACTTATAAGATAATTCGTCTTCAGTAATACGAGATACGTACTCACTTCGTAATTTTATTAGTAATTACTTATAATATAATGATAAAGTTATTAAATAGAATGATTTTTGTGAATATATATAATTTGATCTTCCCCTTTTATTGATTCACCATTAACTAATTAAGAAGAAAAATGCAATTAATTATAGTAAATTCAAAAACTAATTAAGGAGCACATTACAAAAGATTATATTGTTTTTTTTCTCAATGACTTAATTAGTTTGCGAATCCGCCCGCAGTTCCATATAACCTGCAGATATAATAATTCGTCTGCGAATTATTTAACTCGCCTCTCGCCAGTTTGTCAGGTCAACCAAACACCAAATATAATAAAATTTCAAATTTAGTAAGTTTTTATTTATTGACATTTTAGAGGTTATAAAGCTTATTTAATTCACATTTACTTATTTAAATTTGGTAATAATATATATGGTGACCCCTCAAATATAGGCTACTGTGAAATGTGCCCTTCAACTTTTTTTTCATTAATATTTTGTTAATTTTAAATTTTTTGAATTAATTAAGTTTATTTAATTAAATTAAAGATTTTATTAAATCCATGGGTAAATCCATCAAATTTACAAATTTAAACTTATCTGACCAAAATAATTAACTGGCAAAAATAAAATAAAATTAAAAGATGGTGTCAATAAAGAAAAGATAATGTTGAGGGGCCTAGTAAATACTTGCCTATAGTTGTGGGGTCTTAGTGCATGTTTACCTTCAAAAAGCATCTCTTTCCTTTTTAATTTATAACTCTAATAATAAAGGAAATTAAAAGGCATTTTTCAATTAAAAATGAGTGGAGACCCCTCAGCTAATTTTAATTCGTTTATTGGGAGACTCAAAACTTTTAATTTTTTATTAATTAAGTTTTTATATTTAGTGAATTTAAAAGTTTTATCAAAGTTAATAACTTTATTTGTTAAAAGTGACTAAAGTGATTAAACCTGATAAAATCATCAATAAATTTGATAAAATCTCTAAATGATTTTTTTAATTAAAATCAATAAATTCTAAATTTTAGAAATTGAGGAATGAGAAGTCTCAATAAAAATAAAAAATAAAAAATAAAAACCCTGATAATGTTTAGCTGCGTATTTCAAAATCGTAGGGGGTTCGGTGCATATTTGCATTTGGAAAAAAATATGAACCGATTCTTGCTGACGTGGTGAACCGACCTTTTTAAATAAATAAGTAGGGTTAATTACATACCACTTTTCGTAAATATATGAAATAGCAGATATATTTCTACAAAGTTTAATTTTTTATATTTATTAATTCAAAAGTTTTAAATATATAAAATAGCAGATATATTCCTACAAAATTTAACTTTTCATATTTATTACTTCAAAAGTTCTAAATTATTTATATATATTACTCTGATTTATTATCGTTGTTCATTGTTTATATTTTAACCGACTATATGAAATGATAATTTTATTCCTTCAAAATTATTTCTTCAAAAATTTAAATAATTAAAATAATATAAAAATATTAAAAAAATAAAAAAATAAATTTATCTTTATTGGCTATTCGATATGTTTATACAGAGTAGTATATGCTATTAATCCAAATAAGTAAATAATAATAATAAAAAAAAATTATAAATACTCCCGAGGGATCTTCACGAGCCCCCGAATCAAAACCCTAACCCTTCCGCTAAAACCCTAGCTCCGGATCCTCCGTCGCTGGAGAAGATGACATCCACGGCGCTCTACTCCGCCACCTCCGCCGCATCCTCCTCCCTCGCCTTGCCCCGTCGCCGGAGCTCCGGCTTCCCTTTCGGCCGCCGCGAGGTCTCCCTCCGCCGCGCCTCCGTCGCCGCCGCTCCCGTCGCCGTGGTAAATGCTCGATCGCTCTTGTGGTGTTCGAGTCATTAAGATTGATCTGTACGATATCTGTGGTGATTCCTGAGCCCTAAGATCGCTTATTTTGTTGCTAATTTACGAATTGGATAGGAATATAGAACCTTTGTTTTGGATTTATAAACCTCTGATCTATGTTAAATTTTAGCGTTTTTATGACGAGAATCTTGCTTGCTACATCAAATTTGTTGGTTGATTCTGCTATGTTATTAGATATATGTGCTGCAATTTTAGGGTCTTTTTGGCCCGGATGGAACTCTGTAGAAGTGCTGTTTTTGTAAATCTGTTTGGAGAAGCAATAAGCGATTTTTCATCAAAAATCTCCTATGCAGCTTCTTGCTGTAGCAAAAGTAGAAGTTTTGAATCGGAGATTTTGCTTTTGGGGCCAAAAGTTTGTTCTAACTTCCTGTTACAGCAACAGCTCCAGCCTATTTTGCCAGCCAAATCCCTGGCTCTCGAAAGTTTCTGCCGTTTGGAGTAGAGAAGTTGTTTTAGATGTGAGCTCGGTCCCATACATTGTGTAAGTGATTAAGCATCTATAAATGTGCAGAGATGCAAATTGACCGATCCACTGAGGTCTAGCAATGGAGCAGTGCCGTGCAATTCTTTCTTTAATGAGCGGATGTTGCCTGGCGTGCTGACGACGCCTTACTTACAAGAGATGAGCAGTAGGAACGACACGAGGTTGCGTATATTCTCGGGCACTGCCAATCGCGCACTTTCTCAGGTAGATTTGTTTATTCTTGGTCAGTCCTTGTTCATTTTCTTTTTTATCTCATATGAAGCAATACAAATCATTAATTAGAATATTATACTGTGCAAATGGCATGTTATCTTACTTTACCGTTCTTTCGTAGATCATTTTTGAATCAATCAGGTGTTTTCGTCATTTAGTTCCTTTAATCTATTATTTTCATTCTCAAAGTTTGTTGCTCACCTTACATTGCTCGCTATATATTGGTAGTACAGATGTGATGTCGGTTTTCTGTGGACACTAATTTTACTTCTTCATTGGTTATTTACTTGTGATTTTCTAATCTCCAACAGTTCAAGATTTATTCAAGGTATTCATTCTCTTCATTTAGAAAAGTTGGCTTTAAAGACTTTTAGACGATTGATTCGTAATTTTAAATATGAAAGAAGGATATGTTCAAAGGAATCGAGTGGTTCTGAATGTTAAGTTAGTCTTAGAAGCCCTAGTATTAATTTTTGATGCCATATTTTTGAATGAGATTGATTGCCTTGAATAGCAATAGCAAAGTAGCTTCCACATGATAGTACTTGATGCATCTATTCGGAGGGGTTTTGTAACTTAGTCTAAAGTTTAGTGAATGATCAATAATTCATAAATGCTGCTTATTTCATGTTATCATTATTTTATCTAATCTATATGGATGTTCTTGTGAATTTTTATCATAATTGGCAATTACCTAAGCCAATGCGAAAAACTAACTCGTTTATTTGGAAACAAAATTAAGTTGATAGACATATTTACTTGCTGTTATTTCTCCTTATTTCTCAATAGGAAGTTGCAAGCTACTTGGGTCTAGCACTTGGAAAAATCAAGATAAAACGGTTTGCTGATGGGGAAATATATGTTCAATTACAAGAGAGTGTGAGAGGATGTGATGTTTTCTTGATACAACCAACATGTCCGCCGGCAAACGAGAATCTTATGGAGCTTCTGATTATGATTGATGCCTGCCGCAGAGCATCTGCTAAGAATATCACAGCAGTCATACCTTACTTTGGTTATGCCAGAGCAGACCGTAAGGTAATACCTGTTTTCTTGTATAAGTTTATTAGATGCTTGTGAACGCAGTTTGTTCTTGTGATAATTGCAATGAATCTTGTAATTGTTTGGCTCCTATTTTTCATCCTGTTGCTTCATTCTACTAGCTACCATGAAGAGATTCACATATTTTAGTTGATTGTTGGCAGATTCTTTGTAATCTTCTGAGGATTTTACATATATATTCCTGCAAAATCATCTGTTTAAATATTTAGCACCGTAAAATCTGAATTTTTATATATATACCTCAAAAGTGTGATCTATTACAAAGACATGCTTAGCTTTAATTGCGTAGTCATCCAACATGGAGAAAAATTGATTTTGGATGTGAAATTTTTGTTCCCCTTGAAGATGGGATATCTCTAGGATATATGTAAGAAATTAAGCTTGTCAAGGGCATTTAAGAAAAATTTAGATTTTGTAGGGATATTTTGCATTGTGCATATTTAAACATTCATTATTATCATTAAGTAGTTTTACAAGTAATACTTAAATACATGGAACTTTGCGGACACTCTCTTATTATCGCTAGCACATGTTATTTTCTTTCATACATGTAAAGGTGGATGCTAAGAATCTCCTTCCTCTTTGCTGTTTCCTTTGTTCAGACTCAGGGGCGTGAGTCTATTGCTGCAAAACTTGTGGCCAATATGATTACCGAAGCTGGTGCGAACCGTGTGCTTGCTTGTGATCTTCACTCTGGACAGTCCATTGGATATTTTGACATTCCAGTAGATCATGTTTATGGTCAGGTACATCGTAGTCTATGCTTTGGTAGTACCTTATAAGGTGAATTCCACAAATATAATCGTATTCCTATAATCTGCTTCTAATTAATTTCATGTAAAGCCCGTGATCCTTGATTACCTGGCGAGCAAGACCATATGTTCAAATGACTTGGTAGTGGTCTCTCCGGATGTTGGAGGTGTTGCTAGGGCCCGGGCTTTTGCCAAGAAGTTGTCAGATGCACCTCTAGCTATTGTAGATAAAAGGCGCCAAGGACACAATGTTGCTGAGGTAAGTAGGACTCTCTAGACAAACCACGATATGTCATCTATAACACTTTCGATAATCTTTGACCAGTGATTGCGGAACTTATTTGATTCTTCAGTTTTTCCTTTCGATGAAAGATTAGTTTGCCTACTGGTTGGTTGAGCTATTGCTTACTTTTCCAAGCTATGGGCCTTCATATGAACTAAGCATAACATATAAATCAACAATCTTACCGTTCATTTTTCTATGTGTAGAACTGATTTTCAATGATTATGCTAGTGCTTCACTTGCTTTGCCGCTTGCAGATTTTGAATTCAACAGTAATTACTCTAAAAAGTTGTGTTTTCTAGGTAATGAATCTGATTGGCGATGTTAGAGGAAAAGTGGCTGTTATGGTGGATGACATGATAGATACTGCTGGTAAGTCATCATTTCTAATAACTTGTATTGCTGCTTGTATCTCGACATTTCTTGGTCCTTGACATTAATGTCCTTTATTACACACATATTGAGGCCATGAATATTAGGAAATTCCTGAATGAAAATCTCCTTTTTATTGGTTTATCCATTTAGTCCTTATTAGTTTTTTATTTGTAGACTGTAATTATGTGATTTCTTATACTTTAATTTGATAGATTCTGAACTCCTTTTCCTCCTTTTGATGTATTATTGTTCGAAGATAGCGATTGAAATTGATGCTTTTTATGAATTAGGAACGATTGTAAAAGGTGCAGAACTGTTGCATCATGAAGGAGCAAGGGAAGTCTATGCTTGCAGCACACATGCTGTTTTTAGGTATCTTTTTTGCTTTGAAATTTTTGGAAATTTTAATTGTCATTGAATATGCAACTGTGGTTGTTCTAAGGACTTTCAAATTAGTCCGAAAAGACAGAAATTTATACACAGATCACCCTTTTTAACATGCTATATGACGATAAAAGCCATGCGTCATGCAAACTTGAGTTCTTATGAAAGAGTTTCAGCTATATTTCTAAGAATCCAGGATGGCACGGTCCTTTTTGTTTATACCTTTGTGGTTTAATTGGTGGCAACTCTCTTTTGCTTACACCTTGTCTTTGATAATTCCTTGATATTTCGAATATTATGCACATCTTGCATAACCGCTTAGTAGTTCGTTAACGAATTGTTGATACTCTTTACCAGCCCTCCTGCGATCGAGAGGCTGTCGAGTGGCCTATTCCAAGAGGTAATCATAACAAACACAATCCCCGTGCTGGAGCAGAAGAACTTCCCCCAGTTGACAGTCCTGTCTGTGGCCAACCTTTTAGGCGAGATCATTTGGCGAGTTCATGACGATTGCTCTGTGAGTAGCATCTTTCAGTGATAAGTATTAATTCGATGTAAAACTTTGCGTTTAGCATTCTTCATCCCGCCGCTTTCTAACTTTTAAGTGGATAAGAGCTGGTTCTCCTTCGAATCCTCTTCACTCTGTGTGCGATTTTTTTTTTCTTTTTTGGTGCATTTCTAAGAATAATAATAACTAAGAGAGGCTCCCTGCTGCATTTGTTTTACTGACAACCAGGTCGGTCATGAACCTTACTCCAGCTTGGATATTGATTGATACCCTGCGGAGAGGTGGAACATGTTATTTAGTGGATAGCATTTGAATCATGTGTCTCGTAGCACTTCTCGGCTTCGGGGATTTGGGCAGGTTCTTTAGTAGGTAGAGTGATGTCCATGAATTCTAGATTAGGGATGGTTGGGAAATAATGTGCCCGGAGTTAATTTATCGTGAACTTTCGTCGTCATAAGAGGAATTGGATGTTTTTTGAGGGCCTGGTTTTATTGTCAGAATCATAGTATTAATAATACTGGATAAAATATCCAGCTTTTTTTTATTTTATGAATAAATTCTGCTGCATTCTAGTAATTCTGTGCAAATTGTTTCTTGTTAAATGAATTTGTAGAATTTCAGGGTACGAAGATTCGGATTCCGTAATCATCTACAACAGGTATGTTTGATTTAAATCTGTTCAATTTCTGGAGTTTACTAGTGAACTATGTAGTGATCTCTCATCTCTCTCTTTTGATATCTCAATCAATTGTAATCTGCATGCATGTGTTCTTCAATCTTTTACCAAATTTTCTCTCGAGTTGTTGATTCTTCGACTGCTTCTGATGTTGCTGGTGGTTTTTGACGAAAAGATAACTCGAGATCCAAACCATTGTGTTCTTAACTATTTTTAGTTCCTTTCGTTGTATTTCGATCGCTCGAAAGCATGTGTTGCATTTCGTGTTTCGTCAAAAAACTTACAATCACAGAGATCTCCGTACTTTCAAAAACAAAAAAAGACATTATATATATATATATATATATATATATATATATATATATATATATATATATATATATATATATATAACACTAGGTTGGAATACTATTGATAGTAAAGTCATTGGTCTACTAATTTTTTAGCCCTTGGATTAAGAGATGTGCGGTTAGGATGATAGTGCTACCGATTTGTCTTCGATGATAGAGTTTTCAAATCAACAATCGGCACTATAAAATATTGAGAAATTAAATTTTAAAATTTTTTCAATATCATTAACCTAATGTTCAAAGGTTGTAAAATTTGTAATTTTAATGATTGATATGATGCATTTTCTCGTTTAAAGGTGTAAAAAAATTTAAACCAATTGAATTTTGATTAGAATATTCTTTACACTATTTAAAATAAGGTTAGTATTTTTTATCTTGAGTACAAGATTTTTATTATCATTTTTTGAAAAATATTTATTTTCAACCGTTTATTTTTGTATCCGCTTGATGTATAAGAGAACAATATCGAAAAAGTATGAAACTTAATTTTTAGATAGTTTAAATGATTTAAATATGTCTAACGGTGCTGATCATCGATTTAAAAGTTTTATCATTAAACTTAAATCCGTTTGCCTACCGATAGTATTTCAGTTCATATATATATATATACACCACACAATTAACAAGAAATCTATATCAATTTTTTTTTAAAAAAAAAATAAAACAAAACAAAAAGGAGAAAAAGATTAAAAAATAAAAAAGAAGGGCTCTTTCAAGTCCTCTAAAGCAAATTAGGCTTCTTGTATTAGTGACATAATCATATCCAACTGCTTCTGTGCATAAATATAAGTTGTTGGTACACTGCATTAAAAAAGTTAAAATCATCACAAAATAAACAAGTTAGTTCAAGTAATTCATTTGAAAAATGCTTATGATAGATAATGTATCTCAAGATATGAAATGGAGGATCATGACTTTACAAGTAAAGCTATCCTTAACTTGCATGCCATTTTCGATGATGAGACATCCGAACTGATGATCTGTATGAAATTCAATTTTATAATTTTGCAGCATCATTTATCTATGATCAAGTAGTCTCATATTCATCTTATATTATGCTTGTTTACTCTCATGATGTATAAATTTTTCGGTTCGACGAACTTATTTATTACCTTTAAGAATGCATATAATGAAGGATCAATAACTTAGTACCTGGAACAACATGGAAAGAACCACTGAAGAATTATTGGTGAAGCAAAAACTTTACTTTTCCTAAGGAAGCAATCCAACATTAGTGAAGTTGAGAACTCTTTCGAGTTTCCTCTGATTGAACACTTCGACCTCGACCGAAAACATCGACCCGACGGGCCGATGATCGGAAAGGTCTAGCTCCGACCGCCGATAAGATAGTTGTTTTATTCCCTTCCCTAACCAGAGTATGCGATCACACCTGAACCATGAAAGACATGCCATAATAGTCGCATAGGCTGTGTTTGGCTCAGGTATAAGTAAGAACTCTTGAAATAGGAAAAATAGCGTTTGGATCGAAGCTAGTAGTTTAGTTTCCGTTCATTCAAAAGTTCTGATATTTATGATTTGATAGGATAGTATATTTTATGTATGAGATGAATTATCTTATTCTAAAGATATGACTGAAAAGGCCGAATGTAGTATCCATTCAAGATATTTGATTACACCTCATTTACCAAATCTTTGAGTAAACTCGCAAAGATATGCCATATAAGATGTTAGTGCATCCAAACATAGCCTCAAAGTAGAGAGAGAGAGAGAAAGAGAGAGAGAGTATTTGATTACACCTCATTTATCAAATATCATATGTGCAAGTCGAGCTATTATTAGTAGTATTCATGGTCTCTTATATATACAAACACAATCTCATTCTCATCCGATATAGAACTATTAGGGTGTCACAAACTACTCTTGTTTAGGCCTGACGTTCTCGTCAGCTCAAATATAAACACAGCCTAAAATTATCAGGGCGATGTGGGACATATCTCGCTAGCCTCATCATTCAGATACTGACATAAGCTATCATCTTATCCTTCAGACTCAGTCTCAATCTAGACTCGTTACACACTTTCGGCTGGTGATTGTCTCTGATACCAAAAATAATGACCCGACCCACTAATAATAATAACTCGTAGGACTCAAACCACCGGCTCAAAATGATTAAGCCATGTTATTATTCCTAATGTTCATGATCTCTTATATACACAAACACAATCTCTGGAGTGTCACAATACGCTCTTTGAGTAACCTCAAAAAAATATACTATATAAAATGTTAGCATTAACCAAAATGTTATAGCATCCAAACAGAGCCTCAAAGTAGAGAGAGAGAGAGAGAGAGAGAGAGAGAGAGAGTACCATGCAGGTGACCTCCTTTTTTCCCCATCTCTACTGGTTTCTCCCACATACCTACTGGAGTTTCTCTCATACTTGTAAGTAGGAGGGAAACTAATTATCCCCTCTTTCCAACCTTCAAATATTCTCCCACTTTTTAGCTCCTTGGTTAGCTGCCAAATATTTTTAAAATTTTAAAAATAAATTATTAAAAACCATAATAATTAATCATTCAGAAATTTGATCCGTATAGACTATACCATTAAGAAATATAAATATGAGAAAACACTATCTGTACACCTATACATAGGTGTAAATCTTACATCCCGTCCATTCGTTTAGGTTTTAGATTAAACTAGCGGAGGTGGTGGGAGGGATATATAGCATTGCTCATAAATTCGACATGACTTGATCATGGATTAGCTGATCATAGTCGACATTATGAGTGTAGTATAAGATTTATACGTATCTAATGAGTGTACAGATAGCATTGTTCATAAATACGACATTACCTGATCATAGTCCATTAGCTCATCCCACTGCTCCATAGCCACAAGAGTCCTCACCTCAGCATCCGATAAATTAAGGCGATAATTAAGATCTCCGAACCAGAAAATACGGCTGTTTTGTGTTTAAAAGACCATAAATCCATTATCTATGATTAAAATCGAGTTAATGTTTCGGCTACCTACCAAGACAAATTGTTTTGGGTTATTGAATTGGAAAGTGCTTAATATACTGATTCTATATGTTGATCAATCACACACACTGAGAATCTCATAATGATCCATTGTTTTAAAACTATGTTAGCAATAAGAGACAATTTATGTATCTAAATAATCCTAAAAGCCAATCAAACAAAGCAGTTCATGTCGGATCGTTGGTGCTAACCATTAATCCCAAAAGCTCTGTTAGAAATATGCAACCAATTCACTTAAAGCGTACAGACACAGCGCCCACGGGTCTCAACCGGACTCAACCCACCTGGACGTTGGGTCTATTGTTGGGCCTCTTGCCGTTAGGTCTATTGTGGACCGCAGCTGGGCCTATTGTCACGAGGCAGGAAGTTGGACCTATTTAATCTATAAATAAATAGACAACAATCCCCCTCCCAACACCTGCACCGTGTGGGAATCGAACCCGTGCCACTGGCTCTGATACCACTTGTCGGATCGTTGGCACTAACCATTAATCCCAAAAGCTCGAGCTGCTAGAAATACGCAACCAATTCACTTAAAGCGTACAGACACAGCGCCCACGGGTCTCGACCAGACTCAACCCACCTGGACGTTGGGTTTATTGTTGGGCCTCTTGTCGTTAGGTCTATTGTGGACCGTAGTCCCACTCAACTTATTGGGCTCACCCAACTCAACTTATTAGTCTCCTGGGCCTATTGTCACGAGGCAGGAAGTTGAACCTATTTAATCCATAAATAAATAGACAACAGTTTAGATGCAGAGATTAGTTTCCGAAAACCAGGCTTGTGATTTCAACAATAACTACAGTAGGATGCATCTTTAATCTCAACTTGAACTCAGCAACAATCTTAAATCTCGTGAAGATGACTTACTCGTGCGACGGAATTGTCTGCGGCGTATCGGCATCTAGTAGAGAAGAGAACCGCGTTCGCCGTAAAATGTCATTCACATCAGTGTTCCTCTTCTGCTGGTCCCCAATCTTATGCCCAGAAGTGAGATGAGAACAAACAAAGCACAGCCTTGTTTGGAAAAGAGTCATGCTCACTGAAACTGAGCCCTGCACAATGAAACACATGATCAAATCCAAGTGACAGGATGGCTTGACTTGGAAAGATTCAAATTTTACATGTCAAAATCACCAAAATAAATGAATCAATCACTTTTTGAAACCCTGCAGGAAATGTCAAATCTTTCATATTGAACTCAGTGGAGCAAATTCCAGTTCAAGAAAAGCAGAAAAAATGGAGGCATTTTCTTTCTGCTGTCGATGCTACTCGTAAATTCGAAATTGGGTGTACGATGTGCATCCCATCCATTCTGGAGTGGGGACTTCTCTGTTGATCACTCCGGAGAACTCAGTGGAGCAAATTCCAGTTCAAGAAAAGCAGAAAAAATGGAGGCATTTTCTTTCTGCCGTCGATGCTACTCGTAAATCCGAAATTAGGTGTACATCCCATCCATTCTGGAGTGGGGACTTCTCCGTTGGTCACTTCGAAGTGACCACTCCGGAACCTGATTTCGGATTGACCAGAAGCATTTTCCTAAACTTAAAGAGTCAACTTGCGAATAAATATAATTTCGAACTTAGAGGAGCCCACCTTGTTGCCCATATAGCCCATAAGTCCAACCCCAACTGCAGAAACCTCCAAGTTATTCACATGCCTCCTCAGCTTTCTACACACCCACACTGAGATGTAAATACCAACCATCTGTTTACTCACAATTCGAACAAATCTAGCTCGCGGTTTCGCGCATTCTCTCTTTCTTGTATCTTCACCTAAACCCTCTTCTTCCTCTTCAGATACCTTATCAGAAGTATCATCGATCGAATTAAGCACATCCATTGTTTCCTGCTGTTCTGACCAAAGCATTCCGAGGTTCCCCGAGCTATGATACTCCCTCTTTAATCCAATTCTACGCGGCGTAGCGATATCATGCGGATGCATATGCAAGCTACTCAACACTCTCCTCAGTTTGGGGCCTGATCTTTGAGCTTGTGGCGGTGGCGGCGTGTCTAGTGAATACTCGGGCCAATCTAACTTGTTCATGCCGTTATTCGCGCCTATACTCTTCCACTGCAACTTCTTCTCTAAGATAGTTAGATCATCTTGAATCTCTTGATCAATTGCACTGCTCTCGCATTTATTTCGAAGCGTAGGACGAGGAGTTAGAGGGCTCGATACCGGCGACGGAGGAGCGCTGTAACTTTTACAGAGCGTCTTCGGCTGCGGGGATTTGTTAAGGGTTCGACGAATTATATCTTCCCACTTTGGTATTGGCCTGTTATCCTCCGCTCCGAGTACATTTCCAGCATTCAAAGGAACTACTTCCTGGAAGCTGAAAATGATTTGAGATGTTAAATGTAGGATCATCACACACAACAAATCGACCTAAAACTCTGCCACAACTCAGAACTAAGATACACTATATGTTCTCGGAAAGTTGATCATTTGCAGAGATAGTGAATGCTCGTTCGAAATGTGAAACCATACTCACCCAAGAATGTACATGCCTACTGGTTCATTCGAACAAAGCCACTCATCGAGCTCGAGATCTTCTAATGGGACCCTTCCAGCAACATTCCATGTTCCGATCATCACCCTGGTGACGAGAAAATCGATCGCTAATGAGCGCCGAAGCAAAACTTTAGTTCGGTTCGCTTTTCGCAGAATAGAAACAGTAGGAAGTTAGGGCCAAACCTCACATCCTTTGTGCTTATGTAATTAACGCGCAAGGTTTCTGATTTTCTTCTCCGAAGGCCTTGCGAAGGTGCCTTCGCTCGAACTATCATGTTTGCCAAAATAACTAAAACTCAGAACGAACGAAAGTCGAGGCAGGCAAATGAAAGTTGAAAAAGTAAGAGCACCTGATGGTTCGGTCGACGATTCGCCCTTAATTGTCAACATAGTATACAAGGTACCCTCTCTGGTGCTCCGCGCATCTAAGAATGGTGGGAAAAAGATGTCTTCAATGAATGCACATAACAACCACTCACAAACTAAGTAGACAAAGGAGCATCATCATACCATCATCCTCGCTCTCGGCGTCGACTTCGTCTTCACTGAACTCGTGCAGCTTCGGCTTGATGTTGAGCCACTTTCGCACAACAATCGATGGCCAAAAGGGCTATTTCGCGCGAATAACACAAAAGACAAAAGGAAACAGTAAACAGTAATACAAACAGTACTTAATTGAGCTTCGCTGCTGCTTCGACTTCGAAATTTACCTCGGAGCGCTTTCCTTTCCTTCTTCTCATGGTCTTTTGCGCTATGAGAATTGGCTCGCAGTTCTCCGAAGCCTTTGTTGCGAACTACAAATGATACAGTCCACATAGCAGATTCTCAAAAGCTGAGAATCTTCAATAGATTTAATATGAGCAAATTGGAAAGAGGAAAGGTAGGATCAAAAGAAGTGAATAAAGGAAGAAAAGAGAAGTATGTGGATAAGGTGAACACCGAAAAAGGCCATCAAGTTGAGACAGCAAAATGTTCCTCCCTGTGTCCTTTCGTCGACGAATTACAACCACAGAAGATTAAGTGAACATTCAACTTAGTTGAAATCATGCACAAAAGCTCTTCTACTTCACCTTTGATGCATAAACAAAAGCTTTTACTGATAATTTTTGTCGCCGACAATTGATTGAAGCAGGCGAGAAACAGCGGCCATCGTCGACGAAAACCTGCAAACAGCAAGAGAAAAGAAGTAAGAGAACAAGTATATAATATAGGGATAATTGCCTGTGTACCCCTGAAATATGAAGAAATATCTGATTTACCCCTTTTATTTTTTTCTTTCCAATATACCCTTCGTACGTTCCGCCGTTATTAAAAATACCCCTACCGTTTCCCTTTGTTAAGTTAACTAGGGTTAAACTAGAGTTAAATAATAATCGGAGTTGAAAACTACCAGATATACCTATTTTGTCCGGGTTTAGAGTTTAAGGTTTAGGGTTTTAGGATTTAGGGTTTAGAGTTTTTTAGAATTTTAGGGTTTAGGGTTTAGGGTTTTAGGGTTTAGAATATATTTGAAAGGGCAAAATAGTAATTTTACACAGATAACGGTAATTCCAAACGGTACACTAACAGAGTTTAACTTCAGGGGTATTTTGGAAAGAAGTTGGAACGTAAGAAGGGTAGTTTTAATATTAGCCTTCTAAGAAGGGTAAATCTAAAAATAGAAAAATTTTTAGGAATACATAGGAAATTGCCCCTGTAATATACATAATCAAAACAGTGGGCTAGATGGGGCAGTACTCTTCTGTAAGAGAGGCGATGGCGACGGGCACGACCATGAAATGCCGTTCGAAGGAAAGCGATCGGTTCGGTGGAGATAGGGAGGGTGAGAGATTGAAATGAAATTTTGTGAGTGTGCTTGGATTTGGCTGTGTGTTGTGTCAATAGAGGAGGAATTGGAAGAGGGGACCAGTGGGGACTGCAGTGAAGTGAGATGGTGAGAAAGAGAGGATTGTGGAAATTGGACAGAGGACAGAAAGGTGATGGAATAGTAATGGAAAAGGTGAAGTTGTTTGGGGACCTTCTGGATGCCTCTCATTGAGAGCCAACTTTCAGGATATGAAAGATTTGTGGGTCCAATATATTAGGGTTAATTGCATACATGTCCTTGCAAATATGTCGAATTGCAAATATATTCCTGCAAAATTCAACTTTTCATATTTATCCCTTCAAAAATCCACCGTTATTCAAATATGCCCCTACCGTCCATCTCTGTTAGAAAAGTTGATTTAACCCTAGGTTAAATGCTTAACCTTGGTTAGATTAAAAATTGAATTTACATATTTATCCTTTCCATATTATACCTCAAAAAAAAAAAAAAAAAAGGAAAAAAAAGAATTATTTTGATGATAGAATTTTATAATTTTTGGAGAGGGGCATTTTTGTAACAAGTATAATGGTATTGCTTTTGAAGAGATATATTTGTAATGGGGCAAAAAAGTCATTTCACATCGAATCTGTTAAAAAATAAACAGATTTCAAACGGGGATTAACCAGAGGAGCATATTTGAAGAACTTTGGATTTTTGAAGGGATAAATATGAAAAGTTAAATTTTGTAGGAATATATTTGCAATTCGACATATTTGTAGGGACATGTATGCAATTAACCCAATATATTATGTCTAAATGGCACTTCTTTGTCATGGAAATTAGTGCATGGCATGCTTGAAAGGAATATGACAGCAACCTAAGTAACTGTAAAACTTTTCACCTGCACTAGCAAAGAAAAGTGTTTGCTGCAGTGGGGTGGTGAAAAAAAGGTGCAACTTGTGTCCCTCTTATTTAATCAAATGACATGATATAAAAGATGGTTAATTGCATACGATTTCCTGTAAACATCATAGTTAGGTAATTCGATTCGCAAATTATTCGCGAATTATTGAGAATCCGAATTAAACGTGCTGTTTCCGACTTTTTTTCTAAAAATTCGGAATAATTCACGAATTTTTGAATCAAAAAGTATTATTCGCAAATTATTCACGAATTACGAATTTTTGGGTGAAAAATTCGTTCTTTTTCAAAGCATAGTTAGTTAATTCGCGAATTATTGGCGAATTATTGAGAATCCGAATTAAAATTATTTGTCGGAAATAATTTAAAATTATATTTTTTTTTTTTGTTCTAAATGAATATTTTATTTATTTCTAAATAAATTGATTAAATTATTTTAAAAAATTATAATTGTGTATACTAATAGTATAAATTTTTAAAATTTTTTTAAAATTTAATAGCCGAATTTTTGATCCCGAATTTTTAATTAGTGAACGTATTATTTCCGTATAAATCACGTATCCGAATAATTGACGAGCCTGTTTTTTAGCCGAATTTTTCAACGAATTTTAAAATTATGATACGAATTTTATCCGTATTATATCCGTACCGAATTTTTGCCGAATCCGAATTAACTAACTATGATAAACATATCGAATAGCATATATATTCCTACAAAGTTCAACTTTTCATATTTATTCCTTCAAAAGTTTAACGTTATTCATATATATCCCTACCGTCTATCTTTGTTAGAAAATTCTAGTTAACCATAGGTTAAATACTTAATCTTAGTTAGTGAGATAAATTTATCTTTTTACCCTTCCAGATATTTCTGTATTATTTTTTGAAGGGACATTTTTGAAATGGCAAAACTGTCATTTCACATATAATCGGTTAAAAAATAAACAGTGAACTAACGATAATAAACCGGAGGGATATATATGAATAACGTTGGACTTTTGAAGGAATAAATATGAAAAGTTGAATTTTGTAGGGATATATCTACTATTCGATATGTTTACAGAGAGCCGTATGCAATTAACCCTATAAAAAAAGCCACTTCATTATTGTTGACTATTTATTTATGGATTAAAACTATGTTTAATTTTTTGTTTCGTGACGATAGGTTCAGGAAACTAATAAATTGAGTTGGGCGTGTTCAATAAGTTGAATGGGGCTGCGGTTCACAATAGATCTAATGGCAAAAGGCCCAATAATAGACCTGACGTTCAGGTGGGTTGAGTCCGGTCGAGATTCGTGGGCAGTGTGACTGTATATTTTTAACAACTCGAGCTTTTAGGATTAATGGTTAGCGCCAACGATCCGACAAGTGATATCAGAGCCAGTGGTACGGGTTCGATTCCCACACGGTGCAGATGTTGAGTGGGGGATTGTTGTCTATTTATTTATGAATTAAAATCAGATCCAACTTCTTACCCCCTAATAATAGGCCTAGAAGACATTATAATAAGTTGAGCGGGGGTAGCGGCCCGCAATAGACCTAACGTTCAAGTGGGTTGAGTCCGGTCGAAGTCCGTTGAGTGGGGTAGTGACCCGCGATAGACCTAACGTTCAGATGGATTGAGTCCGGTCGAAATTTATGAACACTGTATGTCTTTACGCTTTAAGTGAATTAATTACGTATTTCTAATCGCTCGAGCTTTTAAAATTAATGATTAGCGCAAACGATCTTCATCTTGCATTTGGTAAAAGATAGCCTGCAAGCACCACCAATCCATATCCAAATTGGATCCAACTGCATCCAATTTCAGATTCGATAAAGTTAATAAATCCAAAAGGTAATTTCCATGTTTGGTCCTCAAACTACGAGTCACGTGGCATTTTGGTTAGTAAATTTTAATTTATTGTAATTTTTTTTCTTTTTTTTTTTGTAATTAAGTTTCACAACCTAATTTAGTTTGCTAAATATTAATAAATTATTGATATAAAAGTATTGCGATCGATGCTAAAAGTATTGAATTTTGAAACTTAATTGTAATAATTCTAAAATTCTCGTCAAAAATTATAATAAATTAAAATTTGAGAAGTAAAAGATTTGCTAAATTACAGAAAATCTTTCTATAATATACCGCTTTTTCACTTTGTCTCTATATCTTTCAAAAATCTATATTTTGCCCACTTATAATTACGAAATTGTGCATTTACTCCCCGCCGTCAACATTTCGTGAGTGAGCCGTAAATTTCTTAGGTGATATACTGAAAATACCCTTCAAACCCCATTCCCTCCTCGGCCCCTTCACCGTCGGGTAGCGCCATCTCCATTGCCGCGCCGGGTAGCGCCGGAGGGGCATGCCCACCCGGGCGTCGTCGTAGTTCTTGGCGTTCGTGCAGTCCTCGGCGGCGGTGGTGGCGTAGGGGTCGCCGGGGTAGACCTCCGGGACGAGGTCGAAGGGGGCGGCGGGGTCGGCCGGGGAGAGGGTGAGGGAGATGGAGCGGTGGACGGGGAAGGAGAGGAGGACGTCGTAGGAGGCGGAGTGGGCGGGTAGGGAGAGGGCGGCATGCTTTGTGGACAGGGATAAGGGCATTATCGTTATTTCGTCTATTTTGTTAATCCCGTTGCCTAATTCCGAATCCCGTTGCCTAATTCCGTAATTACGAGAGAATAAAATGTAGACTTTTGAAAAACAAAAATAAAAATAAAAAATATATATATTATAAAAAGATTTTCTGTAATTTAGCCTAAAATATTACCTTGCTCATAGTTTGAGGACAAAACATAGCCCATTATATTTTGGTTTCAGCTGGGTACTTATCTGGGTTTGAATAACCTGAGGACTCACTGTTTCAGATTCAGGTCCTAGATTGATCTTAAAAGCTACCACCCAATAACACACCCCCACTGAAAAGTTACTGCATATTCTTATTCCCCCACAGTAGACCACCAGTGACCAGCCCATCATTTGTTTTTCCTGGTGGCCAAGTTGTGGTATCCTCTGCAGGATATTTAACAGAGAGAGGAATAACACCATAGTTTCTGTTGATGAAGTGTTTATTTATTTATTTATTTATTTATTTATTTATTTATTTTTTCCCTTTTTTTTTTGTGTCATTTCAAGAATGTCTAAGAATATGTACTATCAAAAAGAACAGAAAACTCAAGACTTCCAAATAGGGCAACCCAAAAAATTTGGCCAGTTTGGTAATGGGATAAGACAGAACTAACTATTCCAGGGATAAGTATAAAGTACGAAACTAATGTAAAAAAACGTTTGGAATGGTTCCAGGGATAAGAGATTTTGTATTTGGTATGAGAATGAGGAATAAGAGGAATAAAGAGTTTTAATTGAAGTAAATTACTTTTTTGCCCTCAAACTTTATTATGTAATAATGAGGTGAGAGATGTGCCTCGGTAGACGTGGAAGGTATTTAAAGAAAATGTAAGAGAGTGGTCGGGAAGAATGAGAACAGTAATTCTCACTTATTATAGTTGTGCCGGAAGTTTAGTTAGTTAATTTGCGAATTATTCGCGAATTATTGAGAATCCGAATTAAACGTGCCGTTTCCGACTTTTTCCAAAAATTCGGAATAATTCTCGAATTTTTGAATCAAAAAGTATTATTCGCGAATTATTCACGAATTACGAATTTTTGGGTGAAAAATTCGTTCTTTTTCAAAGCATAGTTAGTTAATTCGCGAATTATTCGCGAATTATTAAAAATCCGAATTAAAATTATTTGTCGGGAATAATTTAAAATTATATTTTTTTGTTCTAAATGAATATTTTATTTATTTCTAAAATAAATTGATTAAATTATTTTAAAAAATTATAATTGTTTATACTAATAGTATAAATTTTTTAATTTTTTTAAAATTTAATAGCCGAATTTTTTATCCCGAATTTTTAATTAGTGAACGTATTATTTTCGTATAAATCACGTATCCGAATAATTGACGAGCCCGTTTTTTAGCCGAATTTTTCAACGAATTTTAAAATTATGATACAAATTTTATCCGTATTATATCCGTACCGAATTTTTGTCGAATCCGAATTAACTAACTATCGCCGGAACAAGCTATACCAATTGATTTCTAGTGCGTTTGAAAAAATAAGAGGGATATTCCTTCTATTCCCGGTTCTATACCGAATCCAAACGGGCGAAATCATGCTTACAAAAGAAACTTCTGGACACTATTTCGAAACCAACGGATTTTCAAAAATTCGAACCAAACCCTACTATATACTCGAAATTTGAATCTAAATTCGAATTCGATTAAAAATTTAAAATTCGAATTCGAATCCGAAAATTCAAATCCAAAATAATTATTTCTCTTTTACTCTTTACACTATTTCAAAATATATTATATTAAATCTAAATTTTTAAAATATAAATATAAATATAATATCAAATATTTATATACACATATATTATATAACGTAAAATCAATTCGGTTTCGAATCGGATATAGTCAAAATTCATATCCGAATCCAAATTCATCGGATTTTCATTTCTTATATCCGTATTCAAATCCATATCCGTTTAACATCGGATAAATCCATTTCGTTCGGATTCGGATAAAATTTTGAGTATCCATACCCATTGACATCCCTACGCCCCACTTCCCAAAAAACCATTCATTCTAAAATTATTCTAGTCATAATATACTTAACTTTTTTAATCTCTTAAGTTTAGCCACCGTCCAAAATACTATAGCCGAATTAAAAACTTTAGTCATATTTATATCTTATATATATAACTCATTCAAATTCTAAAAGTATTGCATTTCTTTTTCTTAAAGTCCTAACGTCCTCGTCAGCAAAAACGAAGCCACAATTTAATCTAAGGGGACCAAAATATATTCAAATAAAAATTTTAACACATAAATATAATTTTAACCAATCAATTTTTTTTTAATAAAAATTATTAATTAAATGATTAATGTAAAAATATTAAATTTATTTTTAAAATTTATAGATGTTTAATTTATTAATTATTTTATTTATATTATTATATTCAAATAACTAAAAATTTTACTAAATTTAATAATAATTCAGTTAGTAATTAAATTCTTAATAATGTTTATAGTAAATAAAATTATAACAATCAATAACTTTTAGCTACAAGAGCTATTAAATTTAATATAATATATTATTTAGTTAAATAAAATAACTCACTTTAAATAGTTAGAAATTAGAAAAAGATATGAAACAAAAAAAATTGAAATTAATGGATGTATTTCAAAATACTTTGTAAGTAGGAGACTCTTAGTATATTTTTATCTATTTAAAATACATACAAATAAAAAAAGAACAAATTATGTTGACGTAAAAAATTATTAAGCAAATATTAAAAAACTGTGAGTAGGGGTGTCAACGAGCCGAACACGAGCGAGCTGGGGTCGGCTCGTGTTCGGCTCGTTTCTGGCTTGTTTAAATATCGAGCTGAAAAATTCGGCTCGTTTATTAACGAGCCGAACACGAGCTGGCTCGCGAACAACAAATTTGATTTTCATTCCTACTATTAGGTATAAAGTTGAAAGAAAATTAAAAAATTAAAATTTTAATCTAATAATTAAATTTCATAAAAAATTAATGGCCTAAAATCTAAATAGTAAAATATATATATATATATATATATATATATATATATATACACGAGCTGTTATCGAGCCGAACACGAGCGAACTGACCCTAGCTCGTGTTCGGCTCGTTTACTAAATGAACGATTCGATCTTGAGTTTATTTCGAGCCGAACACGAGTTGGCTCGCGAACATCGAGCTGGATTGCCACCCCTAGCTGTGGGGAGCCATCTTGGGCCTTAGCATGACTTCGTCCTTGTTCGTCAGACTCAATTACACACAAAGTATTAGGCAATGTGAGACTTATTTTGCTCGCTTTAACCAATCTTCTTGAGAACTATACTTTACCCACAGCGGCCATGGCTGAGACTCATCTCATATTTTCGGATTGGCTCTGATACCAACTGTGACGTCCCACTTCTTAAGGAGTCATCTATTTTAAAATTACTTTAATCCTGACATACTTAATCCTCATAATCTTTTAGGCTAAGACACCGCCTAACATGCTATAGCAGGATTAAAAAATTTAGTCCTATTTATATCTTATATGTAAGACTAATCCAAAGTTTAAAGATATTACATAGGCCTCAGTATATGCTGCAGGAAACCAGTCACTGAAGCTCTTCCCCAGAGTTCACCAAAATCAAACAAACAACAGATCATTCTCACACATATAGTCACACTAATGACCATCTCCATTTGATGCAGATGTTATATCGCGGCTCACGGAACTTTTCATGGTTCTCTTTGCTTCTCTGTTCTGGAGCTTGGCGTAATTTAAAGGCGATACCGATGTTACGAATGAACGATTGGCGACCCGCTTTGTTGGCTCGACAAATCGGAAAGTTTACTTACTAGCAAAGTTCATCTCTTTTTCACCTCGAATAAGCAAGGAACATCTCTCGATGATTCGAACTCACCCGTCATAGAAATTTCGATTGTGTAGTTCGAAACTTTTCCTCACCAGTAATCCCTGCAGGAACATGACCCACCCTTGAAGTGATGAAAACGATTACGATCCCTAACGATGATCGTCCGATCGAATACTTCAGACACCAACTTCATCACAGAGTGGCAGTCCTCACAAATCCTCAAATTCTTTACGATCCTCAAGACCGCTCCTTTCCTCGTATTGATCAACCCGAATGCGACCGCCAACTTCTCACTATGTTGCGATACACACGCTTCCTTATCCTCCTCATCGATATCGAAAGTGACCTCTTCGGTCGTCGATTTATGCCCTCTGATTCTCGCTATGTTGCAAACTTCATCGAGCATTTTGTATATCCGATCGGAGTGAGAATGTGAACGATCGCCAGATAAGAATTCATGAACCGTACCGTCCAATTCGATCGAGCTAGAACCTGGCGGTTTATATATCATTTGCTTCTTCATTCCCTTCCTTATATCTTCAACCAAACCCCATTTACCAGAAGCAGCATATACATTAGATAAAAACACCCTTGCCCCTGCATTAACAGGATCCAATTTTAGCATTTCGCTCGCGACCATTTCCCCCATTTTTAGATTCTTGTGGACTCTACAAGCTACAAGAAGAGCACCCCAGAGAGCTACGTCGGCTTTTAGCGAAATCCTTCTAATCAAAGCCAATGCTTCTTCCAATTGCCCAGCCCTGCCTAGGAGATCTACTACGCAACCGTAGTGTTCGATCGTGGGCTCGATGAGATAATCCGCAGCCATCCGATCGAGAAGTCGCAGCCCTTCTCGAACCATCCCTGCGTGACTGCACGCGCTCAATACGGCCGTTAGAGTCACCGAGTCAGGCTCGAAGCCATCGGATTTCATCTGAGAGAACAGGTCCAAGGCCTCCTTTGCGAGCCCATTAACGGCGAAGCCGCCGATCATGATGCTCCACATCCTGACATCCTTGTCAGGCATTCGGTCGAACAGGCACCGCGCGCTCTCGATTTCCCCACACTTTGCATACATATTGATCAGCGCAGTGGCGAGATTCACCGTCATCCTCATCCGGCTCCGGCCGACGTACGCATGCACCCACCGCCCCATCTCGAGCGCGCCGAGATTCGCCAACGCCGGCACAACGCTCAGCATCGTGATCTCGTCCCCCGGGACATTCATGGACCCGAACACGCGCACCGCTTCCGCGTGGCGGGAGCACGCGACGTACCCCTTGATGAGCGCGTTCCACACGGTTACGTCTCTCTTAGGACTTCGATCGAACACCTTCCGCGCAGAGTCTATGTCGACGATCGAAGAGTAGAGGCTTACGAGGGAGGTTTGTATAAAGGGGTCATCACCTTCGAGCCCGCGGCGGAAGACGCAGGCGTGGAGGGAGCGGCCGAGGAGCGGGCGCTCGGGGACGCGCGAGCACGCCTTGAGAAGAAACGAGTAGGTGTAATTGTTGGGTCGAAACCCTTCCCGAAGCATGGATTTGTAGAAGGAGACGGATTCGACGGGGCCGGGGCTCTCGGCGGAGCTGCGGATGATGGAATTGTACATGAATGCGTTGCGGAGAGGGGCGGGGGTTCGGGAGAAGAGGGAGAGGGCGTAGGGGAGGTCGGAGGCGGCGACGTCGGCGACGAGCTTGCCGAGGGTCAGGGTTTCTTCGATCTCTCCGGTTCGGAGGAGATTGGCGTGGAGTTGTTTGAGATGGTGGAGGTTTGAGGAGGAAGAAGAGGAGTGGGAGGAGAGGGGGGTTTTTGAATTTGAAATTTGGCGGGAGGTAACGGCTATGTTAGTGCGTTTCATGATCCCTTCTCCTTAGGTGGTATTATCGGATTGGATTTTTAGTATGTGTTTTATGAAGGAGAATTAGGAATATTAATAGGTACGGATACCTAAAGTTTTATTCGAATTCGAATCCGAACGAAATAATTTTATCTAATATTAAATCGATATGAATTTGAATACGAATATAAAAAAAAAAATTCAGTGAATTTGAATTCAGATATGAATTTTGACTATATCCGATCCGAATCCAAACCTGAATTAATTTTATATTATATAATATATATGTATATAAATATTTAATATTATATTTAAATTTATATTTTAAAAATTTAGATTTAATTTAATATATTTTAAAATATTATAAAGAGAAAGGGAGAAATAATTATTTCGAATTTAAATTTTCGAATTCGAGATTCAAATTTTTGATCGAATTCAAATTTAAATATGAATTTTTTAAATCTGTCGGATTCGGATTTGGATTTGGTAGTCGGATTCGGATTTAAATTTTTAAAAATTCATCCCGAATCAGACCCGTTGACATCTCTAAGGAGAATGATGGACGGCTAGGATTTAATAACGTTTGGCTCCAGATAACTCAATCCGAATCTCCAAGCTGTGTTAAAACTATCTGTTTCTTTTTGCTAGATCAATTGATTTGGTCATGAATTTCCCTTCAAACATATTGAAGGGGAAAAAAAAATAAGCCCTTTTTTCTCAGAATTACATGCTGGAGCTTAGAACTACAAACAGATCCCATTATTCTACACACTAAAATGAAACTCAGGAACCGAAAAACCTGTTGGGAATTACCCACAACTAAATTTTGATTGTTATTAAAATCCAACTAAATATTTATGATAACAAAATAAATTAGACTTACAGATAATCGCTAAATCCAAATATGAGAGATCCGGAAGCGCGCGAAGCACTGTCCTAAGGCGTATTTCCCTCCTTCGTGCGGAATTAATCGAAAACACCGCCACCGGAATTCCTCCTCCTACGGACACGAACGCGGAAGTGGTTGATGGAGTTTCTTCAACACCCAAAATAAAACTAAAAATGAAAATTTTCAACTATCAAATCAATCCCTCCTTTTGTTTCTTTTTACTCTGCAAAAGAATACTCTTTTGACACACTAACTCTCCGCTGCCCCTGTGCATATATATATATATATATGCCCACGTGAGGCAAACGGTAAAGGGATTGATTTGATAGTTGAAAATTTTTATTTTTAATTTTATTTTGGGTGTTGAAGAAACTCCATCAACCTTTTCCGCATTCGTGTCCGTAGGAGGAGGAATTCCGGTCGTATCTTGGAGCGGTGTTTTTGATTAATTCCGTACGAAGGAGAAAAATACGTCTTAGGACAGTGCCTCGCGCGCTTCCGGATCTCTCATATTTAGATTTAGCGATTATCTGTAAGTCTAATTTATTTTGTTATCACAAATATTTAGTTGGATTTTAATAACAATCAAAATTTAGTTATGGATAATTTCCAACAAAACCCCCTAAAAATCTGACTATTTTACGGGCGCAGCACCAGCAGGAATCGTATGAACATCTTTGTGTTTCAAAGAATGGTACATCGACCACCCCTGTCGTCCGCCGCGGGAGCTATAGTTGCCTGCTGAAACCTGCTTGGATCTGTCGGATTGTACGTCGACTCCGACGACGTGTCGAGACCGTACTGCCCAAATTCATGAAAATGGAAATGGTCAGAGATATCCAAAAGTCGCGATGATCGATGATATCGCAGTCGTAACAGGTAAATTGGACTTTGGGATCTCAGATCATTCTGTTTAATGGCTCAGGCCAGGATTTTAATTTGTTGCCGATATGTGATGAGTGTTCTTAACACTTTTAAGTGTAGCTCGAGTCTAGTCCCCAGCTTTGCAATTGTTATAATAGAGTCCCTCAACATTTCGGATGCTGGTACGATGCTACACATGCAGCGACAATCCGACCCGCTAGCAATAATAACTTGTTGGGTCCAAACTACAATCCAAAATACTTAAACCCAGTTATTATTACTAACGTCTCGTATATTCAATCAGAATTTTTTTTTTCATCGGATGTGAAACTATTGGGGTGTTACAAACTCCTCCTGTTTAGACAGACATTCTATCTGATGTGAAATTATTGGGGTGTTACAAACTCTCCCCGTTTAGACAGACAGATTCTAGAGATGGCTCTTACGGGTTTAAAAGGTGTGTTACAAACTCCCCCCGTTTAGACAGACAGATTCTAGAGTTTTTTCTATCTGATGTGAAACTATTGGGGTGTTACAAACTTCCCCCGTTTAGACATTCTAGAGATGGCTCTTACGGGTTCGATGTGAAACTATTGGGGTGTTACAAACTCCTCCCGTTTAGACATTCTAGAGATGGCTCTTACGGGTTCAAAAGGTATGGTGTAGCACTTTGCCCCGCATAGCACTTAGCTCTCATACTTCCGGCTGGTATTCGTCTCTGATACTATTTATAATGATCCGATCCGCTGGGCCCAAACCACAAACCAAAATGCTCAAGTCCATCTATTATTATTAGCGTGTATGATGTCATATATTCAATCAAAACTCCTTTTCTATCCGATGTGGGATTATTGGGGTGTTACATGCAGCTACAGTTTTGGTTAAATTTCTCCATTAAATTATAAGAAACATCTACGAAATCGTCATATAAAAAAGCCATGTAAGCAACTACTGGAATTCACAAGATGCAAAGATTACACCTACTTAAAATAGAAGATTCAGTACCTTTGTTCTCATCCGATGGCTCCAGGCGTCGGTCCGGACCGGACGGTAGTTATCGAGAGCGGGCACGCCAGAGGAAGGAATGCTCACTCTATTAATCAATGGCTTCTGAGTTCCGAGTCGCGGAGCAATGTATTCGTCGTCGTCGCTACCGTAGTCCGCAGGTCCATTCGCCGCTCTCACTACGAGAGCCAACAAGAACATCAGTGCCTGTAGAATCAGCAGTCGTATATACACCATAGTTAGTTAATTCGGATTCGGCAAAAATTCGGTACGGATATAATACGGATAAAATTCGTAGGCTAAATTACAGAAAACTTTCATGTCATATCCCGCTTTTTCACTTTACCCCCCTGTCATTAAAAAGTCGACAATCTGCCCCCTCGTAATTACCGAATTGTCTTTAGGGGGCAACGACGTTAACGGAAATGGTAAATTGACGAAAATGCTCTCTTTTTTTTTCTATTCCGAAGTTTTTTTTTTTTTTTTTTCTATTCCTAAGTCTTTTTTTTTTTTTTTAAGGAATATTTTCCAAGGGTATTTTGGGTATATGAAATTATATTTTCAAAAAAACTGACGGTCAACTGACGGCGGGGGTTACTGCACAATTCGCTGATTACGAGGGGGCAGATTGTCGACTTTTTAATGACAGGGGGGTAAAGTAAAAAAGCGGGATATGACAGGAGAGTTTTCTGTAATTTAGCCAAATTCGTATCATAATTTTAAAATTCATTGAAAAATTCGGCTAAAAACGGGCTCGTCAATTATTCGGATACGTGATTTATACAGAAATAATACGTTCACTAATTAAAAATTCGGGATAAAAAATTCGGCTATTAAATTAAAAAAAATTAAAAAATTTATACTATTAGTATAAACAATTATAATTTTTTAAAATAATTTAATCAATTTATTTAGAAATAAATAAAATATTCATTTAGAATAAAAAAATATATAATTTTAAATTATTTTCGACAAATAATTTTAATTCGGATTTTCAATAATTCGTGAATAATTCGCGAATTAACTAACTATGCTTTGAAAAAGAACGAATTTTTCACCCAAAAATTCGTAATTCGTGAATAATTCGCGAATAATACTTCTTGATTCAAAAATTCGCGAAATATTCAGAATTTTTGGAAAAAGTCGAAAACGGCACGTTTAATTCGGATTTTCAATAATTCGCGAATAATTCGTGAATTAACTAACTATGATATACACCTCAATGTCGTAACTTAAAACTGAATCTCTTTTCTCAAAGATGAATAACCCAAAAAAGTAAAACACCGACGTTGGAAACTTCGGCCTAAAGATACCGATTTTGTGTCCGTGATGCTTGATGAATATAATGCAGTGTTTAAGATCTTGCTTTCCTTGTAATAACTAAGTTGAGTTGGGAGCAAGGATTTAAGTGCCGTGGCACGGGGTCGTGCCGAAAACTTGCCGGCACGGTACGGCACGGTGCGTGCCGAGCCGTGCCGATGAGTGCCGGTCACAAAAAATACATGCGTGCCAACACATAATGGCATGAAATATTTAATTTTTTTAGCAACAAAATTTTTTAATTGCTTATTATGTATCTTTATCAAATATTTTGAACTTTATTAAGAAAATTAGTTACTAATTTTAAGAAAAAAAGGTTTTGAACTGTGTCATCGGCACGGGAGCTGTATCGTGCCGGTATCTTGTTGGCACGGTACGGCACGGTAGATACGGCCCGTGCCGATGGATACTTAAAACCTTGGTTGCGAGACAATAGTACAGCTTATTCAGACTTTACCTCCAGTACCACAGCACCTAAGGCGACCCACTCGGCGATTTCCCAGTTATCTTTTAAGAAATGGTAAATCATCTCAAAGTCTCCAGTTTTGTCAGCAGGGATTGCCTGCATGTTCATAAGCTTATAGAAGAGTTGAAAACGAGGGGGCAGAAAGTGATAGAGCAAGATAGAGCAAAATCTGCAGTGACCTAATCAAAGGAATCGATTGATAAGATTCTTGCATCAATTATGACCTAATCAAAGGGATGGATTGATACTATTCCATAATTAGAGAAAATCTAATTACACGATTCTAGCATCAATTATTGTACAATCTACCCTAATTGTACATTCCTTATCTTTGCATATTTGTCTTTATATATATACATGTAAAGATCTAAAGCAGGTAATGTACTAGAATTTTCTCTTTGGTAGAAGTAAGGAAATGTTCTTCTAGACATTTCCATATTTGCCGTACATTGTTGCATCCAATAACCAAGCCAAGAACAGAAAGTAGATTTGAAGGAACTCACATCTCTCCAGCTGTGATCGAAGAAAATGACGGCTGCTGCTGCAAGCTCTACTAGTATCATCAGGATGATCAAGAAAGAGTACTGTTCTTGAGTTAAAGAAGCCATAACGCAGCTTTTACATCAATAGAACAAAGAAGAGCAAGCGTTTTTGCAGTATTAATCAACATTTGTAAGTAGGGAAGCTGCAAGAGAAGCACCAAAAAATTAAATAATTTGGGGATTTTGTTCTTTTCATAGGATTGAAAAATATATGGAGAACCCTTTTTAACGTGATCCTACATCAATGCTTCTATTAAAACTCTATAAGTGAACAGGTACTCCCTCTCTCTCTCTCTTCCCGTCCCTTTCCAAGGCCTCGGGAAGGGGCGTTTCTTTTTCTTCTTTTTTTTTTTTTTTTTTTTTTTTTTTTTTTTTTTTTTTTTTTTTTTCGTTTTTATTTTCTTTTATGCTTCAGTCGTAAGGCTAGAAATTTATACAGCTTTTCTCGCTTGAAATTTATGTCTAGAAAACACACTGAAGATAAATGTCGTATACGGCTGCGTTTGGTTCGGGGATAAGAAAAATATAGTTATACCGGAGATAGGTATAAGTTATGGTATTAGCAGGAACTAGTGTAAATTTCTGTTTGGTTGGGTTTAAGAGTTATACCGGATATAAAGAAAATTGTGTTTAGTAAGTTAAAAAGAAATAAGAAAAATAAAGAGGACTAAAATTTTACTAATATGATTTTAAATATTTAATTTAAAATATTTATTAAAAAAATTATTAAAATTTATATTTTACTTATATATAAAAAAAATTATTAAAAAAATTTATCATATAATTTATTAAAATTATATGATAAATTCATTCAAAATTAAAGTTAAAAATTTTAAAAGCTATAAAATTAAAATTTAAAAATTTATAAATATTAAAAATTTTAATTTTAATTGTCTTAAATAATTTGTTAATTATCTAAATACTTAAATAATTAGTTAATAAAATAATTAAATTAATTAAAATATTGAATTAATTAAAGAGTTAAAATAATAATTAAAATTATATTAATTTAATTAAGCTTATTCTCAAATGGGAACAAGCCTTGTTCCAGAAAAAGGCTGGAATAGTAATTTCAGTCTTATACCAGCTTATTCCAGAAAGACGAGAACAGCTGTTTCCACCCCGTCAAAATTTCGTTTGGATATAACTAGGGGGGATAAACCCTTATCCCCCCTTATACCCCTAACCAAACGGACCCTAAGGCAATGTTTGGTTGGGGGATAAAGATTATCCCCCAATTTCTGCCAAACAGTGTTACAAAATGACATGGGATAAATTTTTTTTTTATCCCTGGCTTAACGGGTTATCCTGGGATAACCCGTTAAGCCTTATTCCTCTCCCCCCCATGGAATAAGGTTTATCCCTGGGGGTAGTGAATGGGCAAAGTTATAATTTATTATTTATAATTAAATTATAATATAAAATATAATATAAAATAAAAAATATAAAATATAAAATATAAATTATAATATAAATATAAAATATAATATAAATTATAATATAAATTATAAATTATAATATAAAATATAAATTATAATATAAATTAAAATATAAATTATAATATAAAATATAATATAAATTATAATATAAAATATAAAAAATATATAAAATATAATATAAAATATAATTTATTATTTATATTCTTAAAATATAATATAAAATAAAAAATATTATTTTTTTTATTGTAAGATATAATTTATTATTTATAATTAAATTGTTTCAAATTTAATATAACAATTAAATTAATTTTTCTATAAAAAAAGCTAAGGGCAAAGTTGGTATTTTTATAAAAATTTTATCTTCTTTTTTCACTATTCTCTACTATCCCATAATTTTAACCAAACACAATTTTAACTATTCCAGATAATACCAACTTTTCAACCAAATGCAATTTAACTTTTATACTTCATTATCCCGGAATAGCAAGCTATCCCAGGTATAAAAAAATTTATACTTCTTAAATTTATCCCCGAACCAAATAAGGCCTAAGAGAAAAGTATGACTAAACTAAAAGCAGATAGAAAATATAGTTCTGTTTATGTGAAGTAGATTCAAAGAAAGGATACAAAAGAAAGGCAGCATCTGTTTCTAGTTGTTGCCCCAATACAGCCGAAGCAAGATATAACGAAGAGTATAACTCCAATGGCGATGAATAAGTAAATGAACCTGCAAGATAACAAGAAGCCATGACGAAAACAGAGAATCCGCAAAGTTAGTTGAATCAAACCCTTTATTTATCTGAACAAGACAAATGCTTTTCGGAAGTTCGATACAGTGAAAAGTGCGCGACAAGTAAGAAATTTTACGCATATATTATAGTTAACATACTTTTTTAACAAACTACCACCAACAATTGATGACATTACTGAAAAGAAAGAGTCTACTTGTCATGTCTTAGACTTAATTTCGGTAAACAAACGCCTCACATCTAACCATTAATCCCACGAGCTCGAGCTTTTAAAAATATGCAACTAATTCACTTAAAACGTACAGACGCAATATCCGCGAGTCTCATTGTGACTCGGCCCACCTTTATATAGATTCCAGATCGACTTCCCATCAAAGTCTGATTAGGATTCTATTTAATTTAAATGGATGGGAAAGGGATAAGATATACCATATCAAGTAATTTTATATCTTTTAGGATTGACCTTATCTATAGTAAATCCAAATTAAATATAATTAATTAGACCATATATATGGAAATTCTAACAGGCACCCCTTCTGCCGAAGTTACGGGACTATTTTGCCGAGTTTCTTAGAGAGTGTTGTCTTGCGCCCTTGGGTATTCTCTACCTTATCTACCAAACCACTAAAACATCATTTTAAACATCATTTTAAGCCCAACATGCAACAACCTACGAAAAATTACAGCAACTCACAATACCATTCATTTCTCTCCATTCTTTTTGAGTTTTTTCTTCCTATGATAGCCCATAGCCCAATATTAACAAGTAAAAAGGAAGTAAGATACAAAATAACTAAACAAACTATTGCAGTTCTACAATTATGAGAGGAACAAATCCCAATAAAAAGAAACTATCAAAGCATTCAAAACAATCATTTTTGATATTTATATTCAACACTACTCCTTACGTTTATTAATAGGTTCAAAACAGGGTCGAACTCAGTATCTCCTCTAAGGCACCGTTTGTTTCGGGGCTAGAACAGGGAATAAGAGGTTTATCTCCCTTATTGTACCAAACGCACCAAGAATTATTCGGTACAGTAGTTCTAGTACAAGTAGAATAAGCTGGAACAACAGTTCTTATCTATTATTTTATAATTTTTTTTTTTTTACCAAACTATCCATCCTCCCCTCCTTTCTCTCTGCCCAATACACTCTCATCATCACAAATCCCTCTCTCTCCTTTCTCTTTTTTCCTTCCCAATACACTCTCATCATCACAAATCCCTCTTTCTCCTCTCTCTCTTTTTCTTCCCAATACACTCTCATCATCACAACCTCTTTATTCTTCTTATTCCTCATTCTCATACCAAACACAAAAGCTCTTATCCCTGGAACCGAACCAAACGTTTTTTCGCTCTTGTTCCGTACTTTATACCTATCCCCAGAATAGCTAATTCTGACTTATCCCGTTACCAAACGATACCTTAAAAGTTTAAGCTATCGAAGAAGAACGGTGTTTCTAATATTTAAATTCAACAAAAACATTAATTTTTGGATACAAAAACAAAACCCTAATCTCAAAGAACACATACCAAGCTCTCGGAAGCCGATCGACGAAACTCGCCGACACAGAAAGAGTGAGAAACATGGGCATTCCAAACTCCAGCATCTCCAATTCACCATCACCAGCCCCAACAGGGAAAATCGAACCCTCACCACCCCCAAAATCGACCCTACTCCACTCCACAAGCAAGTGAACCCCATAACCCACCATTCCCAATCCAGCGACCATGAGTACCAAGTTGAGAAGCCTCAAAAGACACCTCCAAAAACCCTCGCACGCCATGCCTCCTCCTCCTCCTCCTCCTATTCGATCGCCACTAGGGCATTCCCGGATCCGATGACGATGAAATTGCTCGCGTTTTTAGGGTTTGGATCGCAAAAACATGAGATTAATTCGTAGAAAATTAGAGCGCAATTTACAAAAATTGGATTGAGAATTTGAGATGCGAGAGATAGAGATAGAGAGAGAGAGAGAGAGAGAGTGAGAGAGAGAGGGGATTGGGATTTGGAGCTCACATGGAGAGAGATCGTTCGATCCGAGATCGCTTTTATACGCGCGAAGCTTCTTTTTCTCTCTCTTAGCGCATTCGCGCGCGCGCGCGCGCGCTCTCTCTCTCTAGAGTTTCTTTTTCGCTACACAAATCCGATTTTATTGGTGGACCGGGTGTATCCGTGCATCTCATGCACCTGCACCGAACAATTTTTTTTCTTTTTAACAAATTAATAAAATAACTCATTTGGATATAAGTACTTAATTTTTAGAAATTTTGATTTAACTATTTAATATTTTAATTTATTTAATTTTAGTTGGTTAATGATTCTTTTAACTTAAAATCTTTTGCTATTACGGTTTCTTTTTCTTCCTCTATCATAACTATTGATCTCATTGCTTTCGTCACTGCGATGAATCCCGCCGAAGTGTTGTATCTGGTGTCGTGCCGATTAGATATGCGTGGGCGTGAGTGCGAGCGGATCACTCCAGCGGGGTGGCTTGAACGTCGCATGGAACGAGGACGTAAGAACGAAACTGCGAAATCAAAAAAAAAAAAATATATGAAAGAAACCTCGAGCAAAAAATATATATATATTTTAATAATTTCTTAAAATTTCGGACAAAATATATAAAAATAACAAATAATCCATTTTTGCTAAAACTGGCAAATATTTTATGCAAATTGGGTTTGATATAACTAATTAATTTTTTATATTTCCTCTATTTCTTTTATAATTTATACTAAAAATAATTTTAAAAATAAAAAAATATATTAAAGATAATTATTTTTTCTTACAGTATAAGTAAAACAGTTTGGCCATTTTGTAATCTTCATTAATATCATCACAATTTTTTAAATTTATTTTTAATTTTTTTTAAAAAAATAAAATATAAATTTTTAAAAATTAGGAAAGAAAGATGAAAGTTGCTATTTACGTAAATATTTTTTATAATTTAGCTTAAATTTTTAATTTTTTTTTTGTTGGGCTTATTATATAGTTTTAGTGGTGCGGTGCATGAGAAGTGCTATGCACCAGGTGCAGGAGATAATGCGCTCCCTTTCCCGGTGCTCAGAGCAAAGAAGGGGTGGGGGGCCACCACGTGGCAAAAGGGAAAGTGGGGATCAGGATATGAACGGTGGAGAATGGCCGGCTAATAACGACAAGAGAATATTACGTAAAAGTCACGACGAAAACTGGTACCTTAAACCTGACTTCTAAAGTCGGCAGTGTACGGCAACTCGTCGCCGAATTGGTGTGTTTTACTTAAAAAGTGTGAATACTAAATAGTTTTGACTATTTTGAGTACGGAGTTTGACTATTTTAATTAAGGTTTGATTTTTAAAAAAATTAAGTTTAAAAGGTTGATTTTTATCTTATTATTTATTTCTTAGGATCCCTATTTTTTTAACTGATTGAGATGTGTTTTATTTTTTTTAAGCATCATTTGATTGAAAAATAGGAGGAGAATAAAAATTATTTCATAAAAAATATTTTCTCTAGTACGACGGCTGTTTTTTTATAAATGTGCGAATAAAAAAAACGTATCCATCGATGAGCACATTCAAAAATTACTAAAGGGATGCCAATATAGAGTTGTACGAAAATGTTTGATTTATATGTATTAACTATTAAGTGATCTAACTTTGCTAGATGGGGAGTAGGGATGTTACCGGGTTGGATTCGGGACGGAACCGAACCCAACTACCAAACTCAAATCCGAATTCGAATTCGAATCGGACGGATTTTAAAAATTCATATTCAAATTCGAATTCGATCAAAAATTCAAAATCCAAATCCAAACCCGAATCGAAAAATTTAAATCTGAAACAATTATTTTTTTCTCTTTACAATATCTCAAAATATATTACATTAAATTTAAAATTTTAAAATATAAATTTAAATATAATATCATATATATATATATATATATATATATATATATATATATATATATATATATATATATATATATATATATATATATATATATATATATATATATATATATATATATATATATATATATATATATATATAGTAAAATTAATTCGGGTTCAGATTCGGATCGGGTACAATCAAAAAACTTTAAATCCGTCGAATTTTTAATTTTTATATTCATATCCGAATTCATATTCGTTTACCACGGATAAAATCATTTCGTTCGAATACGAATAAAATTTCGAATATCCGTACTCACTGACACCCCCCCATAGGGAGTGTCTTTGGTGTTTATTTCAAAACTTTTTTAAATTTTTTATACAAATTTTTGAAAATTTATACATGATAAAATTACTAAATTTATAAATATTTAAATATTTTATATTCAAAAGCTATATTTAAATAATATAAATTATAATTTAATATTTTTTAAATAGATTTTAAAGATAAAGAGCAATTTCATCAATCATCTAAACACAAAATATACAGAATTATATTAATTTTTGCTTGTTCCTGAATTTATGCCTATGTACAGATCGAGGCGAAGCAGGTTTATTTGCATTTCTAGTACAATTAATGATATAATTCTAAAATATTCTAAAATATAAACATACTAAAAAAATAATTTTCCAGGTGTTAAATATTGAATATTGGATTTGTGACTTGTTTCTGTATTTACAAACTTCATATTTCTTACAATTAATTTTTTTTTAAAAAAAAAAAACTGGAATTTTGCTGCAAAATAACATTTCGACGCGAACAAAAATTTAAGTGTCATAGCACGATACAGTACAATACGATACGTGTCGATAAGTGCTAGTTACAAATAATATATATATATATATAGAACTAATGGCCAACCTAGCCTTCTTTAATTTTTTTTTTTCCAATCTAGCCTTCTTTTTTAAAAAATTCCCAATTTAGAAAAGATAAGATAATTTAATGTTATTCATATGAGTTTATATGTTAATTATGAGAGAATTTTTTTTTTCTTCCAACTCACTTTCTAAATAATTTAAATTTTATTAATTTAAATTATTATTTAATAATAATAATAATATTATTATTATTATTATTATTATTATTATTATTATTATTATTATTATATTTTATTTAAATTTAAATTATTTAGAAAGTGGATTGGAAGAAAAAAAAATTCTCTCCTAATTAATATATAAACTCATATTAATAACATTAAATTATCTTATCTTTTCTAATTTATTCAAATGAGACTAGATAGAAAAAATTTTAAAAAAGAAGGCTAGATTGGAAAAAAAAAATTAAAAAAAAAGCTAGGTTGAGCATTAGTTTATATATATATATATATATATATAGTGTGTGTGGGGGGGGGGGGGGGGGGGGGGGGGGGGATGGATACTTAAAATCATTAACCAAAAGTAACACAAAAAAAAGGTAAAAACAATAAGAGAAGCAATGAAAGATTACAGAGCAGTTTAAACTATAGATGTCAAAATATATTAATATCATGATTTATAACTCATGTGTGTTAAAGATGTCCAAGTTACAATCTCTCTGCTTCATAAGATGTTTAATTCTGAAACAGACTTCGAAATATAACTTGTTTATTCGGAGAAATGTTTTACGAATAAGTTGAAAGCTTTTTGCTGTAGCAAGAAATGAGTAACAAAAGTAGAAATTTTAATTTGTTAGTGCTCTTCGAACGGTTCTGCAGAAGAAGCTCCAGCCACGCCAAACATGGCATGGGATAGTAAGCCCTTCTCGAGTTCGAATGTTAAACGAAAACATTTGACGACACTGCTAACCTGCATGAAATACTGATCCAATTTGAGTACTTCTACCTGATAGACCTCAACGGAAAACTGAGAACTTAAAAGAAAATTATTTCACACTTCAAATATTACGCGTTTTTCATTCCAAGCAGTTATATAGCTAAAGCTGCAAAGCCTACTGGTACTCGAGCTAGTTTCGATCAGTGGGTTTCTTAGATTTTCAAACTTGAAACCTAGATTTGGTTTGTGTTAGATGTGACTCAAAATCAGAATCGCTTCGATATTATGATTCAGGTTCGCCGACGGCTTCGTGGTGCGATGAGAAATTTTGTGGATGTCTGTGGTGGAAGCGAAGGGCTCGGGCCGCTAAGGAAAAATTCTAATTTCTCTTTTATTTGCCCTAGAGTGAGATCGAGCGATTGTACGAAGAAGAACTCTTGTATTCCCTCTTTTCTACATAGTGAAACCTCTCCTCTTTCGCCCGTGGTTTTTTCCCTGCAAAGGGTTTTTCCACGTAAATCTGTGTGTTAATTCTCTATCGTGCAATTTTGGTTTTACTTTTCTGTCGTGATCGCCAATTGATTTTGTTTAGTTTGTGCACTCGTTGCTAACAGTTTGAAATTGAAAAGTCCAAAACGAACCTTAAGATAACCCTCGATATTGTGATCTAGCAGTTCGAAAGAACCTTAAGACACAATGACACAAAGTTTGCTAACAACACCATCCCGAATCAGATATCTATCTCCGTAACTGAAGCACTCTAACTATAAACTGAATAGATTTGGTTCGGATTTTTGAAAATCCGCTCCGAATCCGACCCGTTGACACCGCTAACTGTTAACTGTCGAGCTTACTTTATCTTGGCACAAAAATTTGAAGAATTAGTCTCTAAGTCTCATTTTTCTCACCTCCATAGAGAAAAAAAAATGTTAGATGTGACTCAAAATCAGAATCGCTTCGATATTATGATTCAGGTTCGCCGACGGCTTCGCGGTGCGACGAGAAATTTTGTGGATGTCTGTGGTGGAAGCGAAGGGCTCGGGCCGCTAGGGAAAAACCCTAATTTCTCTTTTATTTGCCCTAGAGTGAGATTGAGCGATTGTACGTTGTACAAAGAAGAACTCTTGTATTCCCTTTTTTCTACATAGTGAAATCTCTCCTCTTTCGCCCGTGATTTTTTCACTGCAAAGGATTTTTCACGTAAATCTGTGTGTTAATTCTCTGTCGTGCAATTTTGGTTTTACTTTTCTGTCGTGATCGCCAATTAATTTTGTTTAGTTTGTGCACTCGTTGCTAACAGTTTGAAATTGAAAAGTCCAAAACGAACCTTAAGATAACCCTCGATATTGTGATCTAGCAGTTCGAAAGAACCTTACGACACAATGACACAAAGTTTGCTAGCAACACCATCCCGAATCAGAAATCTATCTCCGTAACTGAAGCACTCTGACTATAAACTGAATAGATTTGGTTTGGATTTTTGAAAATCCGCTCCGAATCAGACCCGTTGACACCGCTAACTGTTAACTGTCGAGCTTACTTTATCTTGGCACAAAAATTTGAAGAATTAGCCTCTAAGCCTCATTTTTCTCACCTCCATAGAGAAAAAAAAATGTTAGATGTGACTCAAAATCAGAATCGCTTCGATATTATGATTCAGGTTCGCCGACGGCTTCGCGGTGCGACGAGAAATTTTGTGGATGTCTGTGGTGGAAGCGAAGGGCTCGGGCCACTAGGGAAAAACCCTAATTTCTCTTTTATTTGCCCTAGAGTGAGATTGAGCGATTGTACGTTGTACAAAGAAGAACTCTTGTATTCCCTCTTTTCTACATAGTGAAATCTCTTCTCTTTCGCCCGTGGTTTTTTCCCTACAAAGGATTTTCCACGTAAATCTGTGTGTTAATTCTCTGTCGTGCAATTTTGGTTTTACTTTTCTGTCGTGATCGCCAATTGATTTTGTTTAGTTTGTGCGCTCGTTTCTAACAAAAAAGATCTAATCAGGGTTTTCTAAAAGAGAGTCGGGATAGTCGATGATCAGATATGACTATAATTGAATCCAATAAAAACTTATCTCCTTATTTTCTGAGCTAAAATCGATCTGATACTGGGATTCACTATGAAGGCCAAAGTTCACTCTACTTCCTATTTGAAGTGAATGTATATGATGATATCCAACAACAAAAGGTGTCGAATTACATATGTAAGATTACCAAAACTCTATACTTGTCGAATTAGTTTTCTTTCTATAAATATGATTTGAACACTGATTAATTTATGATCCATAACTGTAAGATTCAATTGCAAGGTGATCAAACATACTGGTATTCGAACAAAATTGTATTCTGGAAAAAGAAGAGGGATTAGAGATTTTCACCTAGCAAAATCAGGATTGAGATTGGGAGGCTTTGGAGGTTCTAAAGTCCCTCTTGAGCTCCGCGACCCTCTTCATACACAATGCCTTCGACTTCGCTGGAACCGCCGCCGCGATCTTATCCCACCGCATCGGCGCATCCTTCGGGAAGGCCTTCAATGCGTTGAGCAGAGCCAGATCCTCCCCTGGACTCCAAATTCCGTTCTCCTTTGCAGCTTCGACCCCCAGATCGCCATTGCTGAGCTCCGGTCGAGCTCGATCCGACGGTTTCCGATGCTTCAGGAACTGCTGGAATGAATCCCTAGAATCGGGCTTCCTCTCCGGCAACGACTTCGCCATGCTGATCACGCTGCTCAGATCGTGGCGCCCCTTGAACGCCTCAGCGATCCGCTCCCACCGCTGCGGAGCCCCCACCGGATGCTTCGAGATCTGCTTCTTGAGTAGATCGAAGTCCTCATCCGTCCACTCCTTCTCTCCCTCCTCTTCTTCGTCTTCATCCTCTACTCTCGCTTCATGTAGGATCTGATCGACGTTGTTGGGGTAAGATCGGTTCGGATCTGAGGGTTTGGGGACGATCGGAGGGGGGTTAGGGTTTGGGTAGTGATCGGGCTTGCGGGATCGGGAGCGGCGGCTAGGGTTCCGGCGATCGGCGGCGGCGGCGTCGTCGGCGGCGGCGGCGGGGGCGGGGGAGGGATCGGGGAGAGGGGGGCCACGGCCGACGCGGGGGTCGCCGCCGGTGGCGGCGCAGGGGGCGAAGGGGGCGAGGAGGAGGGAGAGCGCGCCCCAGGCGAGGACGGAGGCGGGGGCGGAGTGGGAGCGGCGGAGGAGCGCGGCGGCGGAGATGAGGAGGAGCGCCGCGGCGGAGATGCAGGAGAGGGCGTGGAGCTTCGAGAAGGCGCTCGGGGCGGCTCCGCCGTGAGAGGCGGCGGAGGAGGCGGCGCCACCGCCCCCGCCACCGCCGCCGCCGCGGAAGACGAAGCGTGGCCGCGCCTCCTCTTCGAAGAACTCCATCTCTCTCTCTCTCGCTCACAAGTTCGGGTTTCGACCTTATATATATATACAGGTAAAAATGTATGAAGAACCCTCAACAATATAAATATTTGAAATTAATCTTTCATCTTTTATTTATCTATAAAATTACTAAAATTAAAAGGAAAAATATAAAATATAAAATATCCATAGACATATGTGAAATTGTTCCGTAAATTAGATTTTTGTGTTAATAAAGAGCGAAAAAATCAGAAAGTAAGGCCCAGTCTCCGGCGGCGCGGCTCCAAACGCCGTTTCGCCACCGCCGTTTCTCTCTCTCTCTCTTACTCTGCTTCAACATCAACCATGCGCCTCCTCCTCCGCTTCTCCCACCGCGCTTCATCCTCCTCCTCCTCCTCCTCCTCGCACCTCGTCCTCTTCCTCCGCAGCTTCTCCTCCTCCTCCTCCTCCTCCTCCTCATCGCTTCCTCCTCTCCCCTCCTTCTCCCCCCTGCTCCCAAACCCTAACCCTAACCCTAGCTCCGGCGAGGTCGCCGCCGCGTTCCGGGACTGGTTCCGCGGCGGCGAGGAGGTCTCCGTCCTCGATCGGATCTACGCGGCGCTCTCCTCGTCCCACCCCGACGACGACGCGTCCCTCGACGCCGCGCTCTCCCCGCTCCACCTCCCCCTCTCCGAGTCCCTCGTCCTCTCCGCGCTCCGCCACCGCCCACGCCCGTCCCTCGTCGCCCCTTCCTCCGCCGGGGACAGGAGCGACCCCCTCCTCCTCCTCCGCCTCCGCTTCTTCGACTGGTCCGGGCGCCAGCACCCCTACCGCCACTCCCGCTCCGCCTACCACGCCATCTTCCGCCTCCTCTCCCGCTCCCCCCGCGGCGTTCCCGTCGTCCTCGACTGGCTCCGCCTCTTCTCCGGCGCCGGCGAATCCCCCGCCCTAGAAGGACCCGCCGCCGGAATCGGCGGCGGAGGTGGCGGCGGCGGCGCGAGGCCCTTCATTGGCGGCGGGCCTTCGAACCCGCGGTTCCTGGACACGCTCGTGGTGGGGTACGCGGTGGCGGGGAAGCCCGAGCTCGCGCTCCACCTCCTTGGGCGCATGCGATTCCGCGGCCTCGACCTCGACGCGTTCTCCTTCCACGTCCTCCTCAACGCCCTCGTCGACGCCTCCCTCTTCGACTTCGCCGACTCCCTCAGCTCCCACATCGCCTCCCGTGGCCTCGCCGGCCCCGTCACCTCCTGCATCCGCCTCAAAGCCCTCTGTCGCCAGGGCCGCTTCGCCGACGCCGAGCTCCTCCTCCGCCGCGACCTCTCCCCCTCCACCGCCGCCTCCGCCCGCGCCGCAGCCACCCTCGTCCGTGGCCTCTGCCGCCGCCGCCGCTTCGCCGCCGCCGCGCGCCTCGTCGACGAGTTCGGCTCCGCCGACGTCTACTCCGCGTGGATCGGCGCCCTCGCCGGCTCCGGGCGCCTCGACGAAGCCCTCGACTTCCTCGCCCGCAAGCGCCTCGCCGAGGACTACATCCCCGAGGTCTCCAGCTACAACGACCTCCTCCGCCGCCTCCTCGGCGAGAACCTCCGCCACCTCGACAAGGTCTACGACCTGCTCGTCGAAATGCTCGAGGGGGGCATCGCCCCCGACCGCGCCACTATGAACGCCGCCCTCCGCTTCTTCTGCAAGGCCGGCCTCGTCGACGTCGCCGTCCACCTCTACAACGCCCGGATGGAGCTCGGCATCAACCCCAACAACGCCGTCTACAATGAGCTCATCGCCGCCCTCTGCAGGGACGGGGACGTCGACCAGGCGTGTGCCGTCCTCGAGACTTCGATCCAGCAGGGTTACTTCCCCGGGAGGCAAACCTTCACCATCCTCGCCAACGTGCTCTGCCACGAAGGTAAGCTCAGTAAGATGCAGGAGCTTCTCGACGATGCCCTGAAGAGGAAAGTGCTGCCCATTACCGCGGTATTCGCCAGGTACCTCTCAGCCCTGTTCAAAGCAGGGGATATGGAGGAGGCCTTCTTGTTGCCACAGATGGTAGGGGAAGAGAATGCCGCCATTATCTATCGCCATAGGTCCACCTACACTAGTCTCATCAGGGCATTTATCACTATGGGGAGGGTCGACGTCCTCCCTCAATTTATACTCGAGATGCAAGACATGGGCCACGCCCCAAGCCGGAGCCTTTACCGATCCGTCGTCTGCTCCCTGTGCGAGCAGGGCAAGTACGAAGAGGTTCTCGCGCTTCTAGACAAGCAGTTGGCGCGCAAGGAGCTCGACCCGCTCACTTGCTACAACTACTTCATTGATGGGGCCGCACACGCCAAGAAGCCCAGTATGGCGAGGGAACTATATGCCAGAATGGAGAATGCAGGTGTACAACCTAATACGGATACCGACATTCTCCTCCTCCACGGTTACCTAAAGAGTAAGCGCATCTTCGACGCGCTTAGCTTCTTCAACTATCTGCGGGAGAAGCGGGGCCTGAGCAATAAGTTGTATAATGTATTCATTTCGGGGCTTTGCGAAGCGGGGAAGCCAGAGCAGGCGGTCGTGTTCTGGAAAGAAGCGCGGGAGAGAAGATTGATCCCCAGCCTTCAGTGCTACGAGGAACTCGTGCTCACGTTGACCTCTTCGAAGGATTACGATACTGTGGTGAAAGTTCTCGACGATTTCAGAGAGACAGGTCGCCCTGTTTCAGCATTCTTATGCAACGTGCTATTGCTTCATACTTTGAAAAGCCAGGCGCTCCTCCGTGCTTGGCTTCGGTCCAGGGATAAAGAAGCAGATGCCGATTCAGTCAGAACTAGCAGTCAGATTCAGGATCAGCAATCGGGCCGGCTTCTGCTTGGTCAGCTCATCGCGGCGTTTTCAGGAGGGATCAGGCTGAGAGGGAATCTGGACAAGTTGGAAGAAGAGATTGAGAGATTCTTTCCGGTCGATATTTATACGTACAATATGCTATTAAGGGGATTGAGTATGGGAGGGAGGATGGACTTTGCTTCTAGTCTGTTTGAGAGGCTGTGCAAGAAGGGATTCCAGCCTAACCGCTGGACTTTCGATATTATGATACACGGATTTTGCAAGGATGGTCAGAGTAAGGAGGCAGAGAGATGGATGCAGGCAATGTCTCGAAATGGGTACTTCCCTACTTGGTATACGATGAGATTATACAATAACACAGTTTGAAAAGAGAATAAGATTCTTTTCGCCTAAGCCATGCTCCCATCGTACCCGTGATCTCAGGCATTGCTCCTATGCCTCACTAAACAGGTAATGTCGACTTTGTATATTCATTATCTCTACTAAAGCAAAAAAAAAAAAAAAAAAATTCATATATTTGTCAAAAATATTTATGATTTATATTCTTTGGGAGTGTTGTTTCTGTTTCTCCTTAAATAAGTTAAAAATGCATGAAAACCAGCAAATTCTTATATAGTCCCTCAATTTCTTTTATACGACACCTCAACTGTTGATTAGTTTGATTTGAGTTATCTCTGGGGATTTCGTCAAAAGCTCTCAGGTGGTAACTAACTGTTCATGGAACCAACATTTTACAATAGCTTAAAAGCGGGTTATTTTGTTAGATTTTACGGAACTGCCGTTACAGTTGAGGAATTCCTAGTTCATTCGATATCCTTCTTAATTAACAGTATGGTTACTACTTCTACTTAAATGTACTTGGATGATATCATAATAGAGCGGAAATAGAAGTTCAAAGCAAGGGTATGATAATAGCTACTATTTTTACGAGGATTTCAAGTACGGAAGAGGTATGATTTTAGATCAGTCCTTGTTGGATGTCTCAGCTACTAACTCAGCCCCAGGGTTCAGGAGTTCTTAAATGTTGGTCGCCAATTTTCGGTTACAGATGTTAATAAATTTGAACTTTTAGCATCGATGTATACGAAGTTTCAGGGCTTTTCTTGTAGCTTCCAAATTGCTCCGACTGAAGAATGGCTAGTGAGACAATAGCATACAATATGAAACGAGGTCTTGAAAACGAGATTTCACAGCTTTGCCTGCCGTCTCACTTGAATTGTTGGATGAATATTTCATTTTTAGACCATGAGATACTCCGCTAATTGATTTAGATGCAATACTTTTATATTGATCATCTAATGCTGGTAATCATGACAACGATTTGGCAGTTTTAGTGCCTTGACTTTAAAAGGCATGCATGTTAGCTTCCGAGCTGAGTTTGGTAGAAATGTACCTGCAGAGTTAGATAAGAGGAATCTTGTGTATTGTATCCGAGAGATGTTTTCACTAGCAGATAACGAAAATTACGAGTAATAATTTAAATAGGAAGCTCATATGATGTTTTCCTACTGTTTCCCTTGCGAGGATCATTAAGCGCGTATCTCCTTGTTTTGGTTAATTTTCAGGCTTTCTGATGAGGACTATTTTTTCCAGGAGAATATAGAGATGGTCACATGTAGTTCAGAGCTTGAGATGCTTCAAAGGAGTTCTATTTAACCCGAGCGTGGCGAGGCGTGTTATTACCCCCACTCTGTATTCTATTTCGCGGTTCCTGGCACTAACAACTTACGCCGAGGGCCCAAACTAGCTGAGAAATTTTTTTCATCTCTTGAGGTTTTCTTTGGTTATTATTTGATGTACAATAATTCAATATCTCTTGTAATAATCTGTTTATTTACAAATAAGTTCAGCTACCCTTCTTTATCGATCAAATTATTAGCACGATATGTCGCAGGATCATCTCCGAGCCATCCTTTGCCGCTGCAATCCACTTCTCTCCAGGATTATGTTCAGATGATCATTTCATCCTGATGGCGATTACTCGCAACTGGTGAGCTCTCTGTAATCTCCTCAAATGAAGTTGCTCAGTGCACTAGTAACATCAGTGTTTTAGGACTATGCATAGAACAAAATGAGGTTGAGATGTAAAATCACTTGTTTTTAATGTAACATTCATCATCCTTAATCTAAATTTGTTTGACTCTGCAGGATTTGGTGGAATTTTAAAAACTTATCCCAAACATTAATGTATAAGCCACATCCCTTTATTTCCTCAGCTTGTAGTTTACATTATATGTCCATATAAGAGATCAAATGCTATTTTTGTTGCAGGTTATAGTTAGAAGCAGAGATGCTTACATTGGTCACAACTACTTACAAGGTAATTTGAAACTCCCAACTTTTTTCTGATTTTTCTGCAAAAATAATCTTTTAAATAATTTTAGAAATAATACTTAGACTAGCAGTTTTGTTTAAACATAAATTCATCAAACAGTAAAATGACAATAAAATTATCACAAATAATCATCTAAAATTTGTTAACAAAATTGAAGCAAAACTTTGAATCAAGTATATAAAGGATCAATTCGAATGGGTATTATTCAGATACCAAAATTTAATCAATGATCGATGAATAGTTTACTTCTAAGGATTTCAAAGCATCCAACTCTCTGTTCTGTTAAATGTTACAGTTCTACAAGAAACTAAGTCCCAACAAATGTTTACATTTTTCCCCCCTTCCAAGTTTATATTGTCACGTACATCCCTCTAAAATTTTAAAAATTTGTGCAAACATTCCTCGTTTGTCGAACATTCGACACGAATTACAGTTTCACTCTTGCATTTCTCAAATTTACTGGTCGATTGGCGAGGCAGGATATACGCGCAAATTTTCAAGAGGAATAGAAGTACAGAGCCATAAACTTTAGAAGGATAAATAAATGCACAATTCTTAGAATTTGTTGGGGTAAATACAGCAAAGACAGAAGGCTTAAGAACTGCTGATTATGCCGTCGCTTTGTTCTTCGCCGTTCTCGCTTCGGATCTGAGCCATTTGGGAGATCAGTAGTTGATGAACTCTGCCCTTCAGCTGAGAACAAAGAAATGAATTTAGAAGTGGTTTTATACAAATATATCTCCGCAAATCATCTTTCACATATATATATAAATTGTGACACCACCGGAATTTGGAATAGATATATATGAGATATAATAAGAGCTAAACCTCTTAACCACCCGATTATAATATTTTGATCAGTGATTAGATTCAAAAGATTAAAAAAAATTAAGCAGGTTAGAGTTAGAGTAGTTCTATAATGGATGATCCCTCTGAGAAGTGAGATGTTGTAGTTGATATAAGAGCCATTCGCTGGCAGGAAGTGTGAGATGAGTTTCGGCTGAGCTAAGATCTTAATGATAGGCTAAGGCAGAATCTGAATAACAAATCTAATGAGATGAGTCTCACATTGTCTGATATTTGTGAATATGCTTGAGCTTGACGAGAACGTCAAGACTTAAAAGGGCGAATGAATGTGGCCGATTTGAAATAGATCTATATATGAAATATAATAAGAGCTAATCCTTTAAATCCATCTATAGCATTTTTAACAGTGGCTAAACTCAAAAGGTCAAGAGGGTTAACCGTGCTAGGTGTCGGGAACTTAAAAAATTTCAACCCACGTCTCTGGCTCAACTTCATTAGATGAAGTAGGTTATCAAGAAGGCTCAAATCCAGCATCTTTTAAGAGAGAGGAGAGAGGAAGGATCATGAAACTGCAACATTGAAGTCTCCAAAACCACCATGAATGGCCAACAGCCATGGACAACTCTTGGGTTCCCTTTTTAAAGTTTTGTAGACGATGTTCAAAGGTCATGGGCAACTCTTGGGTTCTCTTTTTCATTTCAATTTTTGTACACTTGGTGAGTTAATGTAGGCTGGTTAGTGGGTAAATTTAATGTACCTTATGTTTATATGTAGGAGGTTTGGCTTAGACCAAGAGTAGAGAATGTGTGCATTTGTAATTTCTGTTCTAAGTAATAGAGTATTTAATTTTACAGAACATTTATTCCTCTTTTATTCTCTTTCTTCTGCTTAGTCTTTAAGGGCACGATGGTCCGAACAAGTAAGATTGAGATAAGCTTGCCTATCTATGAGGAGAAAGGTGTGTACCGCACGAGTTTTTGCGAGTCAAAAGCTTAAGTCTGTGATATAGAGCTAGAGTAGTTTTAGAATGAGTGACCATTCTAAGAAATGGAGCGTCACATAAATCCCTGATATCTTTAATCATCATATGCATACACCCTCATAAGTGGATTTTCTTTAAAAAAACCCTTATCTTAAGAGCAATGCTATCCGTACATTCGATTTCGGATGTACGCTGTACACTCCACCCATTCAGGGGTGGGGACTTCTTCATCGGTCACTTCGAAGTGACCAGTAAAATTCACCCTATCACAGAATGGGTGGTGTGTAAGATGTACACCCAATTTCGGATGTACAAGAAGTATTTTTTCAAAAATAATATGCTTAAGCTAACCTCATCGACACCAAGCTCGCTCTTCACTGAAACACGGATAGCTCCATCCGGCCCAAACATTTTGTACTTCGCTACCGCGTCATCATCTCCTATTATGCAGCTCGAAGAATCCCCCAACAGATCGCATTTGGAAACGACGTCGAGCCATAGGCGATCCCCGAATCGTTCCTTTATTCCTTCGTAGGTAACGAACTGCACAAATTGTCGTCGTTTAGTACAAGTCGAGGAAAGAAATTACACAAGGAAATAGATGATCTCCAAACTACTCATACATGGCGAAATCGCTTAGCTCGACACTTCGCAAACTAGCATGCGAATGTAGTAGTATACCTGGTCGTCGGGGGAGGTTCCGCACTCTCCCGAGAGGTCGTGAACGAAGAGAACAGCAGTTGGCAGATGAGAGAGGACGGCGAGCGTTAATCTTTCTATGTTGTTCCTGTCGTCTGGCGTCCCAGAAATACAATTCAGGAGAAAACACAGGGCTTGAAATGCAATATATGTAGGGATTGCGCGCAAATGCTACCGATGAGGCGATTTGGAACTTGAAACATCGAAAAACTTTCGATCGGGCATGTAGTTCGAACGAAAACAAAAGTTTTCTGTGTCACTCACCATCATGTCTTGTAAGAAGTCCTGGAGTATCAGTAACCTGGAAACGGTCGTAGTTCAAGATAATATGGCTCATTAAAACTCCTCTTGTTGTGAAAGGGTAGTTGCACACCTGCAGAAAATTAGACAACAAAAAAGAAATTGTAGGACAAATTATCTTCCAAAAGTACTAATCGTAGACTGAATTGAGTATCGAGTCGGAAATTTTCCGTAAAGAAGCTTCAGAGGAAAAAAAAAAAACAGATAGTTACTTCTGGTTTTCCTGACGAGAGTATCCGAACCAACGACGATTTCCCCACATTGGGCGCTCCGACAAGACAGAGCGTAGGCGTCCGCGGATCAACCACCGGCATAGCACGCAATGTCTGCATAGACCATTAATTGATGTTACGACAAGCGCACAAACGAAAACGAAATCAATAGGCAATCACCACACAAAAGCAAACCTCAAATGCACGACAAAATAAGAACACACAGATTTACGTGAAAAGTTCTTTGTAGAGAAAAAAACTACGGGCGAAAGAGAAGAGTTTCATTATATGAAAAAGAAAATACAAAATGTTCTCTATGTTGCATCGCATGATCTCTAGGGCTCCGCCGTCGGCGAATCGAAAACATTAAATCGAGATGATTTCCAATTTCGGGTCAGATCTAGCATACCAGTTATTTTAGATACCGCAACAAAATATAGTAAACAACTGTATCGACGGTAAAGTTCTAGTATGCTGTTCTGAACACTCGACGCATTTTGCTTCTTCTTATAAAGGACTATGATCTCCGATTCTTTTTCGTCGAGGGAAATGGTCCTTTCTCTACACAAAACCCTAAATCAATCTAAAACAACCTGCTTCATTGATAACTCAACAAACAAATTTAAACACTTATTACCTTAGATTTGCAAAATTGCTTGTTACCTTTGCAACAGTTAGTAGATCATCGACAGCGCTCTTTCCGATCTTAAAGGTTTCCTCGAGCTTTTTTAGACCCTGCAAACGTAATCCATGGTATCGGTTTCTGGGAAACAACTGTGAATCTAAAAGCCGTTCTACAAATGGAATTCTAACTAACCTCATTAAGTCGCTCCTCCGCTTCGCGCTTCGATGATGACTGTCAAGGTTAAATATTTAACCTGAATAAAAATCTATACTCCTTATTCTAGAAATGAAAAGCTATAAAAATCTATACACGCTAATAATAACCGAGTTTAAATATTTTGGACCCAACAAGTAATTATTGCTAGCGGATCGGGTCGTTATAATTGGTATCAAAGACGAATACCAGCAAGAAGTGTGGTGGGAGCAATCTCTAGAACCTCATATTGCATGATAATTCTGATCTATATCTATGATCTGATATGGACATGATGAGGACGTCGGGGTCTAAACAAGAAAAAATTTGTAACACCCCAATAGTCCCACATCGGATGGAAAAAGATCTCTTATTGGGAATATATGAGATCACGCACGCTAATAATAATAACTGGGGTAAATTTTTTGGGCGGGTTGTTTTGTGCCCAACGAATTTTTGTTGCTAGCGGATTGAATCGTTACAGATGACGCATAATAGCCTATTTACTTATTTACGCAAAGTGAGTTTTTAGTGTTGAGTATCATTTCCAACACAAAAACAAGCTCAGAATTCATAGCATGACACAAACCTGAGCACAAAGAGAGGCATGTTGCTTTCCAACAGATATAAGCTTTTTCCTGAGAGCATCCACTCTTCCTAGCACCTGTTAAGACACCGCGAAGATCATTGAATTAGATCAAAGTTCAATTAGTTCTAGAGATGATGATGAAATTTCGTCTAAAATGACACTAATCTATGTATGCGCGCGTCACAATAAGCAGAGCTAATTGTAGTCAAACTAGGCTTGTAAAGTATCAAATAAGAATCAAAATTAAATGTACAAACTCTCCTCCATTTCGAGGTTAGAGATTAGAGAGTAATATGGAATGAGTAGAGGCGAACCTGTTCGTAGTTACCCTCACCGAAAGTAAGCTCGATGAGAGATCGCTCGTACGGATGTAGATATCTTTTGTTAGGAAAGTTTTCCATGTAGGTACGCAAAGGTACAGCTAATTCCTGCAGATTAAAAATAATCCACGATTACTATTAATGTTTTGTTTACAGATCAAAATGAGGGCAAGGAACATATAAAGAAGCTTATTTTTGTATGTACCCTTGTTTTCACAGAAACACTCTTCTTAGAGAGACTACTTGTAATAGAAAACCGGCTTCACCATGCGAATTGGATGATACCCGCCAACTAAGATGGCAATATTTTCGTAAAATGTTGCAGCTCCAAGAGGTATATATCAAAATTTAGATGTTTACATTGATAACTGATTTTGGAATTGAGCTTCTATGCTTTTAAAAGTACCATGTCGTTAGTGTTTATAAGTTTTCGACCCTTGGATGAAAAGATATGCAGTTAGGATGATAGTGGTCTCCTAGGCTGCGTTTGGTTCGGATATAAGAAAATTTTGATTATACCGGGAATAAGTATAAGTTATGGTATTAGCAGAAACTAATGTTAATTTATGTTTGGATGAGTATAAGAGTTATACCGGGTATAAAGAAAATTGTGTTTGATAAGTTAAAAAGGAATAAAAAGAATAAAGAGGACTAAAATTTTAATTTATGATTAAAATTTTACTGATATAATTTTAAATATTTAATTTAAAATATTTATTAAAAAAATTATTAAAATTTATATTTTACTTATATATAAAAAAATTTATTAAAAAAATTTATCATATAATTTATTAAAATTATATGATAAATTTATTAAAAATTAAAGTTAAAAATTTTAAAAGCTATAAAATTTATAAATTTATAAATGTTAAAAATTTTAATTTTAATTGTCTTAAATAATTAGTTAATTATCTAAATACTTAAATAATTAATTAATAAAATAATTAAATTAATTAAAATATTGGATTAATTAAAGAGTTAAAATAATAATTAAAATTATATTAATTTAATTAAGCTTATTTTCAAATGGGAACAAGCCTTGTTCCAGGAAAAGGCTGGAATAGTAATTTCAGTCTTATACCAGCTTATTTCAGAAAGACGAGAACAGCTGTTCCCACCCCTACTTAACTGCGTTTGGGTATAACTAGGGGGGATAAGCCCTTATTCCCCCCTAGTTCTCGTTACCAAACGAGGCCCTAGAGTTTAGTGGGTGATTGGTGGAATAGCATGATCTAAGGAATGGAATTGATTAAAGAAATAGATCTAACGATTGAAAACTTGCGAGCACCAAGTGCTTGGTGCTTTTAAAAGCACCATAGCCGAACTCCTGATACGGTGCTTTTAAAAACACTATATCTACCATGACGTTTCTTATCAATAAGTTATCGGCACAATACAGTCGTCGTGCCGATGGCACAGCTTAAAACTTTCTTTTCTTTAAATTAGTAAGTAATTTTCTTAACAAAATTCAAAAGACTTGATAAAAATACATAATAAGCAATTATTATACACCAGCACACATGTATTTTTTTATTTTTGTGACCGGCACATGTAAGTTCTCGGCACGACTCCGTGCCACAACACCTAAATCCTTGTATAGAAGTCCCGAAAAGTAAATGACTTACTTTCATTAAGGCATCAAGTTGCTTCGCGCCTCGATTTCTTTCTCGCTTGGCTATATTTGCAATACCTACAGCACGCAACACGCATTGATAAATAAATATCACGAAATGAAGACAAAAAGAATACACAAAACACTCGCATGATAATCCATTACCCTTAGTAGGCGCGACATTTCTCGCCTTTCTCTGAGCCGAAGTAAGTATGTCAATTGCCGGCATCACCATCGGGAGCTTCTGGAATGCTCCGACCGTTTCGTGTTTCTTCGAAGCATTTTCCTGAAAACAAGCATGTTCTACATACTACATTAAACCAAATTGAACCAAATTGCGAGTAATATGTAAGGGACTAGTTTTTTCTAGGGTTAATTGCATACGGCTCCCTGCAAATATATCGAATAGCAGATATATTCCTACAAAGTTCAACTTTTCATATTTATCCCTTCAAAAGTCCAACGTTATTCATATATATCCCTACCGTCTATCTTTGTTAGAAAAATCTAGTTAACCATAGGTTAAATACTTAATCTTGGTTAGTTAGTGAGGTAATTATCTTTTTACCTTTTCAGATATTTCTGTATTATTTTTTGGAGGAACATTTTTGAAAGGGCAAAACTGTCATTTCACATATAATCTGTTAAAAAATAAACAGTGAACTAACGATAATAAACCGGAGAGATATATATGAATAACGTTGGACTTTTGAAGGGATAAATATGAAAAGTTGAACTTTGTAGGGATATATCTGCTATTCGATATGTTTGCAGGAAACCGTATGCAATTAACTTTTTTTTCTAAGTCGAAATTTACCGTTGCGAAAAGAACATTTTTTGGAGGAACATTTTTGAAAGGGCAAAACTGTCATTTCATATATAATCTGTTAAAAAATAAACAGTGAACTAACGATAATAAACCGGAGGAATATATATGAATAACGTTGGACTTTTGAAGGGATAAATATGAAAAGTTGAACTTTGTAGGGATATATCTGCTATTCGATATGTTTGCAGAAAGCCGTATGCAATTAACCCTTTTTTCTAAGTCGAAATTTACCGTTGCGAAAAGAACATTCTCCGCAGTAGGCCTCCTTCTGGTGCCCTCTTCAGCATTTTCGCAAGAAGATGACTGCGACTGTCGGCAAACGCAGAGATAACAGCCTCTTGGCCTTTCTGACGCCGGTGTTCGACCTGTATCCCCAACAGGGAAACATCATAGAATCGAAAGAAGAAGAGGTTCATAATGTAACTAGAAACAAGATTGAGTTTTGATTAGAAATGATTCAGTATCTGAAACAAACAGATACATGAAGAGAACCATCCTTGCTCAACTGAAACTGATGTAGAGTTTTGTTCCAGTACCATGGCAAGGTCTATGGGTCGGATTCGGGCGGATTTTCAAAAACCCGAATCCGAACCAGACTACCAAATCCGAACCCGAATCTAACGGATTTTAAAAATTCATATCCAAATTCGTACCCGAAACCGAAATCCGAAACAATATTTTAAAATATATTACATTAAATCTAAATTTTTAAAATATAAATTTAAATATAATATCAAATATTTATATACACATATATTATATAACGTAAAATTATATAATATATGTGAAACAAACAGATACATGAAGAGAACCATCCTTGCTCAACTGAAACTGATGTAGAGTTTTGTTGTTCCAGTACCATGACAAGGTCTATGCACTAGGAGATGTCAGCGGGTCGGATTCGGACGGATTTTCAAAAATCCGAATCCGAACCCGACTACCAAACCCGTAATCCGAATCCGAATCCGAATCTGACGGATTTTAAAAATCCATATCCAAATTCGTACCCGATCAAAAATTCAAAACTCGAATCCGAAACAATATTTTAAAATATATTACATTAAATCTAAATTTTTAAAATATAAATTTAAATATAATATCAAATATTTATACACACATATATTATATAACGTAAAATTAATTCGGGTTCAGATTCTGATCGGATACAGTCAAAATTCATATCCATATCCAAATTCGTTGGATTTTCGTTTTTTATATCCGTATTCGAATTCATATCCATTTAACATCGGATAAATTCATTTCATTCGAATTCGGATAAAATTTCAGGTATGCGTACCTTTTGACATCCCTACTTTGTGCCTTTTACGTGAACTTTTACATATACTACACTTCAGTTATTTTGCGACTATCAAAAAAAAATACTCTAAGTTACTCTTTTTGTATAAAATGTCTTAACTATTTCATTTTACTTCAAAACACAGTAAAAATGTTATTTTATGTTATTAAAAACATGATTTCTTTTAAAAACATGATTTCTTTTAAAAATGTCTTAACTATTTCATTTTAATTCGAATTTTTACAAGAATATTTTCTCTATATTTTAGCCCCCCAAAAAAAAAAAAAAATTAATAATAAATAACTTGCTTTGAGATTGGTGCGTAATGTAACAGGAACGAACTCTCCCTACCATTTTTTTTTTTTTTTTTTTTTGTTTGCCGGAGAGGTGTTCGAGGAAATGCCACAGAGAAAGAAGAGCAAAATACATGAACTACAACACATGGATTGCTCCAAACAACCAATAAAAGCAATTAATACATCGAAATCACGATGAAAACGAACTAAATTATCAGGAAAAAAATATATATATGTAAAAAAAAAATCGGAAAATTTTGGGGAAAGAAAATTTTAGTTGGTTTAATCTGATGAGGAAATAAATGAGAAAAATAATGCTACTATAAAAGGATCCATAAAATATCAAAAAAAATTAATAATAAATACCTTTGGGGATCTGAGAGTTGCTGTAGCTTCCGATGCTTCGATTGGGGAAATTTGTGGGAGGAATCCGGAGATGATGAAGGAGATTTGATGCTCTCATTCCTTCAATTTTCTCTTTCTTTTTTTTTTTTTTATTTTTTTTTTTTTTTTTTTTTTTTTTGTTGGGATTGGGGGTGAAGTGTGATTAAATTAATGCTATCACACTGCTCTTCGTTAGGTTATTCTTTTTAGCACTTGAGCCCCTTAAAACTATTTTATTTAGTAAATCACCCCAACTAAATTTTATGAGGCTCAGGTACACTATTAGGATTGTTTGGGTTTTTTTAAAAAAAAACTATGAAAAAAATATTTAGAGAACAAAATTTTGGCTAATTTGTATAAAAAATCTATTAATTTTGAGATTTTATAAAAATAGATATTTTAAATTTTATAAATTCGACTTAAACTGACATCCAAAAATTCGTTATTCTTTTTCGCACATGACCCCTTAAAAATATTTTATTTCGTAAATCGCCCCAACTAAATTTTATGAGGCTCAGGTGCTAGCTACTAGGATTGGTTGGTTTTCTTGAAAAAGTATGAAAAAGAAAAAAAAATTGAACAACAAAATTTTTTATGAAATTTCTTTTCAGTAATTTTAAAACAAATTAGTTTTTCTAAAAAAAAAAAAATCACAGATTTAAAAAAAAATATATTTTTTTCCTTTTTAAAAAAATCTGAAATAAAATTTTAAAAAGCTTTTTTCTTTTAACTAAATGGACAGAAAAAAAATTTTAAAAAAAAATTCTTTTTTTTTCATAATTTTTTGGAAAACCAACCTCGCGCCCACGTGAATAGGATAGGGATTATTTCTAGATTTAAAGTTTTTATAAAATTAATTGTGTAATAAAAATAGTTTTTTAAAATTTTTAATTTATATAAAATGGCGTACAGGATAGAGAACGAAAATAGTTATTTTAATCCGTAACTTAGGTTGAGAAGAGGGGCTATCAAAATATTTACTAATATTTAGAAGGTCTAATTAACAAAATTAAAAAGTTAGTAACATGTTTAAAAAAATGAGCAATATAATTCATACATTCGATTTTGAGTGCATAATTTACACTCATTTATTTTAGAGTAAAAATTTTTTTATTGATCACTTTAAATTGACTAGTAAAATTTCGAGTGAACAATGTACACCCACCCATCTGGAGTGAAATTTTTTTTATTAATTATTTTAAAATAATCAGTAAAATTTATCACCTTAGAATAGATTGAAATATAAAATATATATCTCATTTCGAATATACAAAAAATATTTAAAAAAATATAGACTAATATATGATAAACTTTAATATAAATATTTATATTTATATTGAGTAATGCTACATGTACACCCCGAAGGGGTGTACATCCTACACCTCCATCCATTTAATGGTGTCGATATTTTTTACGGGTCACATCAAGTGATCCCTCATCACACCCCCACCCTTAGATGGGTGGGGGTGTGAGATGTACACCCCTTCCGGGTGTACAAGTAGCATTTTCCATTTATATTTATATTTTTTAAATTTTAAAATATACATATCATTGAAAAACAACAACTTACGGCGAACAACCTTCTAGAAGGGTTGAACAGAGTGCAATGTAATTTTGAGTTTGAAAGGATAAATCATTTTTCCACGACGTTCTGTATCCACCGTATTATATCGTGTCAATAAAATATCAATACGAATGACACAGTTAAAAATTCTTTTTTCTTAATCTTCAATGAAAATAAAATATTAGATTAATTAACAAATTAATATAATAATTAAAATTATATTTATTTTAATTAAACTCTAGTGAAAACAAACTTGTTCAAATATATATATATATATATATACATATATATATATATATATATATATATGAAACAACAGTTTCAAAATTATACCAACTTATTTTTAAAAAAAATAAAAACTATTATTTTATGCATAACAAAAAAACGTTTAGAAAATAAGACTAGAACAAGAACTTCTCCTCCAACCAAACGCCACCTTAGAAAATTTATGAATAATAAATTTGAAACAATTGAATAGTAGCCCAGAATATACATATATATATATATATATATATATATATATATATATATATATATATATATATATATATATATATATATATATATATATATATATATATAAAAAAAAAAAATTGCCCCAAAGTTTTATAAGCGTCCACATCTAATAATAATATTTTTTCCAACAATAAAGCAAAAAAATAAAAAAATAAAGAACAAGCACAAAATAAAGTAAATCTCAATAACTACCATCAATGTTCTCTATATATGGTATGCTAATGTAATCATATATATATATATATATATATATATATATATATATATATATATATATATATATATATATATATATATATATATATATATATACACACACACACAAGAGGCAGTGTATAACAAGGTATCTAAGAATTTCAAAAAAGAAATGCTATGCATGATCACAAAATTACAAAGAAGGATCAAATCTGTAGCTCTGTAGATCTCACCTGTGGTTTCGGACGATTTTGACGGGGCGCGGATATACGTAACCTAACGTCGGTAGTGTCACTCACTCATCTGGTCCACGAGACGGAGTCGATCTCGTCCCTCGCGGACTTGTACAACTCGAGCCGCTTCGCTAACTGCTGCCTCTGCTCCATCAGGGCCGGGTCCTCGTCCAGCATTCGCCCGAGCTGATTCGCCTGAGCGGAAGAACGGATCAGCAAAAGAGTGAGCGAAATCCGTTTTAAATACAGAACACTTTGTTCGATGTAGAGGGCCCGAAAACTTTTTAAGGTTTTCGACGAGAGCACCTTCGCGAGTTGTGTTCACGTTTCGTGATTTGTCGATAGGATTCATAAAATGATACTGATGACAAGGATTTAAGTGCCGTGGCACGAGGTCATGCCGAAAACTTAGCAGGCACGGTACGGCACAATACGTGCCGAGCCGTGCCGATGAGTACCGGTCACAAAAAATACATGCGTGCCGACACATAATGACATAAAATATTTAATTTCTTTAGCAACAAAATTTTTTAATTGCTTATTATGTATTTTTATCAAATATTTTGAACTTTATTAAGAAAATTATTTAGTAATTTTAAGAAAAAAGGGTTTTGAACTGTGTCATCGGCACGAGAGCTGTATCGTGCCGGTATCTTATTAGCACGGTACGGCACGGTAGATACGGCCCGTACCGATGGATACTTAAATCCTTGACTGATGATAAATTCAAGCTTGGTCCCGAAAGTAAAACTTGAGGGGGAATGTTTAGAGACGAACTTTCGGGTTAAATTCGAAGCCTATAGAACGAAATTGAGATGGAAAGGAGGTCAAAAGTTTAGAGACCGAAGTCGTAAACTTGTTACGCGTACCTCTTTCTTCCCGACTTGTGTGTAGAATTGGTCGAGCAGGGACCGCTTCGCCTCTCGGACTTGGCAGTAAACGACCGCTTTCGGGATCATGTTCTTGAGCGTTTCCGATACCATTCCTATGTAGGAGGACACGTTGGAAGCTATTCTCCTGTAATGCCCCTCGCTGTACCGGTCGATTGTGGAGGCGGCGGCGGCGGCCGGGTTCCCGCCCTTGACCTCGACCTCCTGCGGAAGCTTCCGGAAGAACTCGACGGTCAGGTAGGTCGCCTCCATGTCGACGAGGCGGACCGCGGTCTTGCGGCTGTCCTCGCGGAACCGCTCCAGCGCCTCGTAGGCAGCCGCCGCAATCTCCGCTTGGAGAGTAGGGAACCTTTTAAGCTCCTGTAAAGGTCAAGTTTGTGAACAAATATGGAAAAAAAATGTATTAAACAAAGATACGACGGGCGTCGAACTGAGAGAAAAAGAGATCTAACACTAACTTGAGTCTCTCCTACGGATTTGCGTACCAATTCCTTGAGAACATAATGCACCTGAAACACAGTGAAACTCTTAATAGTTTCCACACACATATCGCTAGAGAATTACGACGAAATCGTAAATCGGCCTGAGAATTTGGTCGATGCTTTTAAAAGGAAAACGTTGTCAGTATCTTCTGTGTATGAGAATTTTGTCAAATAGCAGTAAAACTTTGCTACTACAACTCTTATTCGTACCAGAGTTTCCGTCGTTTTTATGTTCTCCTCTTTTTTTTCACTTACCGCGTCCACCGATGCTTCGGCGGGGCCTCTGAAATAGCTCAGAGCGACCTCTATTAGCCGACGATAGCCTTGCTCCGGAGCAATTAAGTGAGGCTGATACCCGTCTGCTTCAGAGACCACCTTCTTCACATTTTGGAGAGAGAGATATCGGTCGAATGGGAGCTTCCTTAGAGCAGCGGGGAGCTGATTGTCGAACACTCCATATATTCGATCACCACCCGGCCGCCTGCGGTTGCCCAATTCAAGCAAAAGATAATTAAGTTAAAATACGCTTATCAGCATCAGTAAAGAGCAAGGTTTTAAGTATCCATCGGCACGGGCCGTATCTACCGTGCCAACAAGATACCGGCACGATACAGCTCCCGTGCCGATGACACAGTTCAAAACCCTTTTTTCTTAAAATTACTAAATAATTTTCTTAATAAAGTTCAAAATATTTGATAAAGATACATAATAAGCAATTAAAAAATTTTGTTGCTAAAGAAATTAAATATTTCATGCCATTATGTGTCGGCATGTATGCATTTTTTGTGACCGGCACTCATCGGCACGACTCGGCACGCACCGTTCCGGCAAGTTTTTGGCACGATCCCGTGCCACGGCACTTAAATCCTTGATAAAGAGAGACCTGCGAAAATTTCTGAAAAGTTACTTACCCTCCATCTAGATGCTCCTTAAAAATCCGGTCAAATGCACGGCAGAGTTCCAATATAGTGTACAGTTGGGCCTAGAGGTACATACAACATGAGTTTTGAAATTCTTGAAAAAAAAAAAAAAAAAAGGGACACAAATGTAGATATAAATTCCTCACCCCCGCATCAACTGCCACTGGTCTACCAATATTATCCATCTCCGACTCAAGCTCGTCGATGGTCTTATTGATCAAAGATGTGATACTTGGGATGCGCCCCTTAATGACGGACTCTAGTTGCTGAAACAATATCATTGCGATATGGTCATTATTGCATCTCCACCAAACTCATCAAGAAAATATCATTAAATAGTGCAGGGGGCCTTTAACTACAAAATCATCTATTCATGCATATGCCGTTACAAAACCGAGTTTTCATGTATTACAACTGAAAGTGCAGTGTAACGATCCGGCCCACTAGCAATAATAACTCGTTTGGCCTAAACCACAGCCCAAAATACTTAAATCCAGTTATTATTATTAGTATCCATTGTCTCTTATATACCCAATCATAATCCCATTTCTATTCGATATGGGACTATTGGGGTATCACAGATTCTCCCCGTTTAGGCCTGACGTCCTCGTCAGCCCAATCACACGGACAACCCAGGATCACTATGCGATGTGAGACTTGTCTCGCTAGCCCTGTCACATCTAGACCCAGGCTCAGCCAAGACTCGTCACACACTTCCGGTTGATGATTGGCTCTGATACCAAATATAACGACCCAGCCCACTAGCAATAATAACTCGTTGGGCCTAAACCACAGCCCAAAATACTTAAGCTCAGTTATTATTACTAATGTTCATTTTCTCTTATATATCCAATCATAATTCCATTTCCATCCAATGTGGGACTATTGGGGTGTCACATGCAGTTTACTACAGGGAGAGAAGAAAAAAAATGGGGCGGTTAGTTTGGTATTTGCATTTTAAAACTATTTTTACCGAGGGGAGATTTTTATATGGGATAATGCATGTATGTTGGAAAGTAGCACGCATGTCAATATTTCAATATTAATTACCTGCGAAAGGAGCTTAGCAAGATATTCAGAACCCATTCTACTGGCAAGGTGTGAGTAGTCGGGACTGGAAGAAAAATACTCTCTCTCTTTTCGCCGGGCAACAATCATGTCGACATTCCTGTTTATATCTGCTTGCGAACGGTTCACAATTCCTACCCAAGGATGTTGCAACCGATAAGATCTTCCGTCGAGAACCTTCAGGAACACAGCGCGTTACGTAAAAAAAGAAATTTTAGACAGATAGTAGTAATGATGGTTACTGACGATCGCTTTAATATACTACGAATACAACAAGAGACTAAAGAAGATGCAGATCTTCTAATTAGCATGGTCAGACATATATTGGATCAATTAACTGAGAGAAGCTCTCATGGTGGGAAAATGTTTCTAAGCCTTACATCAAGAGCATTTGTTCCTTTGTCCATCAGATCCAGCTTTGTCAGCACCCCAAATGTTCTTTCGCCTGAACACAACTCATGCAGAGGTTTGTCAGTAAAGAACAATAGTAAATAACCATCCAACTTGACAGAAATCGTTGACGCCTTGCATAATAATATATAGGGATAATTGCCTGCGTACCCCTGAAATATGAAGAAATATCTGATTTACCCTTCTTATTTTTTTCTTTCCAATATATCCCTCATACGTTCCACCGTTATTAAAAATACCCCTACCGTTTCCCTTTGTTAAGTTAACTAGGGTTAAACTAGAGTTAAATAATAATCGGAGTTAAAAACTATCGAAAATACCTATTTTGCCCCTATCTACTAAAATATTTTCCTTCAGCTGTCCCCCCTCTTTAAGGGTACATAAGAAAAGTTGGTTATGGTAGAAGGGTATATTTGAAAGAGCAAAATGGTAATTTCACACAGATAACGGCAGCTCCAAACAGTACACTAACAGAGTTTAACTTCAGGGGTATTTTGGAAAGAAGTTGGAACGTAAGAAGGGTAGTTTTAATATTAGCCTTCTAAGAGGGGTAAATCTGAAAACAGGAAAATTTTTAGGGGTATGTAGAAAATTGCCCCTAATATATAAATCACCAAAACAGAAGACCTAATTAATTGCAATAAGAGTTTTGAGTTAACAACACTATTGCTGCTGCTAATGTGGTCGTCGAAATCGTTGTATCATCATCTTCAATAGAAATTTTAGAATTTTGATTAGGCGGTCAAAATTACATGTATATACTGGAAATCTAGTACCTGCCGGATCAACTTCTTTAGCAAGTTTAATTGCATCGGAGGTCGCAATGTCTTGATTAGCTGGTGATATTGCCAGTATTATGCAATTAGGCTGCAAAAGGAAACAGAATAATTGTGTTAATAGACGTATTAACAGAATCTCGGAACCTACATATATGAGAATTGAGAAATGCATACACTCAGCATAAAATCATCAGATGAGAGATTATTTTGCATGTGTACTAGAAATTTGAAATGAAGCAAGGTACAAAAGAAGGATCATTTGTGAGATTGAGCAAGATGTAGTTTAATGTTTAGGGTTAATTGCATACATGTCCCTGTAAATATGTCGAATTGCAAATATATCCCTGCAAAATTTGACTTTTCATATTTATCCCTTCAAAAATCCACCGTTATTCAAATATGCCCCTACCGTCCATCTCTGTTAAAAAAGTTGATTTAACCCTAGGTTAAATGCTTAACCCTGGTTAGATTAAAAATTGAATTTACATATTTACCCTTTCCATATTATACCTCAAAAAAAAAAAAAAAAAAAAAAAAAGGGGAAAAAAAAGAATTATTTTGATGATAGAATTTTATGATTTTTGGAGAGGGGCATTTTTGTAACAAGTATAATAGTATTGCTTTTGGAGGGATATATTTGTAAGGGGGCAAAAAAGTCATTTCACATCGAATCTGTTAAAAAATAAACAGATTCCAAACGGGGATTAACCAGAGGGGCATATTTGAAGAACTTTGGATTTTTGAAAGGATAAATATGAAAAGTTGAATTTTGCAGGGATATATTTGCAATTCGACATATTTGCAGGGACATGTATGCAATTAACCCTTATGTTTAACGTGCACCAATGAATATGATATGAAGATTTGAAGTAAACATAAGTCCATAAAAGCAGATGATACATTGACAAACCCAATCAGTCTCAGAATACTCTTATTGCAATCAACATAGAGTAAAAAGTCCTCATGGATCTCACTGTATACCTTTTCAACATATGAGCGCACCATATTTTCGATATCTTCGACAATACTATCTGGTTGCCCCTCTGAAAATTAACCATTTAAAAGAATAATTAGTATCAAGATTCTCATTATTGATCAAAGGGTGGTTCATGTTAACAAAATAAAAAGTGAAAAATAAAACAATCAGGAAGTAGTAACACATACCTACAGCAACCTTCGTAAGTCCAGGCAGATCAATCAATGTTAAATTCACAACTGTGAAGCAAACCAAAGCCACAGACAGTATCAAGGGACATCAGATTTTGAAGATGTGAAAACTAATCACAAAAATATGATATCAAAATAGCAAGTGAAGAGAGGATATGATGGGCCTGGTGTGCTAAAGAAGAGGGCGCATGAAATTTACAAGGAATAATATTGCATCGCGAGACCAAAAAACTTTTGGACTAATATTGCTATGCCTTAAGCATGTCATATTAACCAAATCGTAGTAAACACTTCAGAAGTAGGGAAAGGAACAGAGGGACTATAAACATAGCATACAACACAAGGTTTTAAGTATCCATCGGTACGGGCCGTATCTACCGTGCCGTACCGTACCAACAAAATACTGGCACGATACAGCTCCCGTACCGATGACACAGTTTAAAACCATTTTTTCTTAAAATTACTAAATAATTTTCTTAATAAAATTTAAAATATTTGATAAAGATACATAATAAGCAATTAAAAAAATTTGTTGCTAAAGAAATTAAATATTTCATGCCATTATGTGTCGGCACGCATGTATTTTTTGTGACCGGCACTCATCGGCACGGCTCGGCACGCACCGTGCCGTACCGTGCCGGCAAGTTTTCGGCACGATAACGTGCCACGGCACTTAAATCCTTGATACAACAGCATTCCTCTCTTTCTTAGCACCCTTCCTAACATTCCTCTAAATCGTGGACCAATGAAGGAATAATTGATTGAAACAAGAAGATATTTCTGTAGATAAAAAAGCACTCAGGTAGCAGAATGCCATGGAGGATACAAACCCCATGGAATACATTTTTCTATGCCTCTTTTGATATTGTGTTATTCTGTTATTTTATAACATTATTCTGAATACGACTCTCATGTAAAAACAATTTCTTAATTTCTTAAAAAAGAGAGAATTTTTGGGATTGAATTAGACATCGACCTTTCGAATAATAACAATTGACAGTTGCCATCAGCAAAATTCAAAAGCAGAAAGTTCCCTGTTTACAGACCAATCCTTTTACGAGAATCCTAAAAGCAAATCTAATAAGCCACTATGTCATAGCAGTTAATGCAAAAATGCCAAACATTCTCAAAATCAGGCCAGAAAATAACAGGTATGACGGTAAATACCATGCGGCGAGTAAATACTGAGATGAATCGGAAGAGGGGATATCTGCTTAGTTTTCCCGGTCAATCTATCAGTTTCATCCTGAATTTCCCTTCGAACAAGAGCTGCGTGATAGGACAAAAAAGATGAGATCATCATTCAAAATGATAAATATGATGAGGGCATGAAGCATATGATTTTCCTACAGATTCCCAATGTCACAAACAGGCACAAAATGTGTTAGCATCAATACCATACTAAATGACTGCAGCATGTGTGCTATGTGGTGTATTTAATATAATTTTCTAAATACACATTTTGTACGGATGGTACCATGATTACCATCGAGGTGATTCAATAAACATTTGTTCCATTCCCATTCCAATTGGGAGCCAAACAAAGTCACAGAGTCGGTCATTCCCATGACAATTGGAACCACCCCTATGGAACCCATTTCCAATTCCAATTACAATCACAAGCCCTTAATAAGCCCAAGACAAGCTTAGAACTACTTGGCGGAGGCTTTCTTAAATTAAAAAACGGATGAGCGCTAGTGAGATTCAAACTCAGGATCTCCTAATATCATATGGAAAAAAGCTGTTTTTCTCTAAAAGCTTAAGCCGACAAAGAAATCCGTCCAAATGTTTTAGATATTACAAAACCTCTCAACAAAATCCAGCAAAATCTAACAGCAAATGATTGTGTTCTACATATGCTTGGGAAAAAAATGATTTGCATGCTCTCTCTTTCTTTCCAGTTCTATCCTACTATAATCTTCCTTAATCCGCATGTTCACTCCAACAAGTGTCTTTCAAATTCCTCCCTTTTCATTTCATCGCGTATCAATCATCCTAAGAACATGAGAAATTCATCATTTTATCATTAGGCAAATCTCGTGTAAAGTGTTGGCTATTTATTTATGGGTTAAAAATAGGTCCAACTCCTGCCCGTGACAATAGACCCAGGAGACTAATAAGTTGAGTTGGGTGAGCCCAATAAGTTGAGTAGGGCTGCGGTCCACAATAGACCTAACGGCAAGAGGCCCAACAATAGACCCAACGTCCAGGTGGGTTGAGTCCGGTCGAGACCCGTGGGCGCTGTGTCTATACGCTTTAAGTGAATTGGTTGCGTATTTCTAACAGCTCGAGCTTTTGGAATTAATGGTTAGCGCCAGCGATCCTACATAAAGCATTTGAACAAGCCAGAGACTACAATAAGGATAAAACAAATTAGAAACGACAAGCGTCTTTCAAATTCGCATGTTCACAAGGATAAAACAAATTAAAAACAGGCGCATGTAACCAAAAACAAAACAGGGTTGTAGCAAGAACACAAGAGATTCATCTAATCAACCAGTTACAACTACTATAGCAAACAATTCAACAAAGCAGAGCATATACCGAAGTCGGTAAACCTCCTCTTCGGGAGGTGCAGGAACTCGGCGTACTCCGGCTGTCCCTCCTCGGCCTGCTGGAGCTGCAGCACCAGCGGCCGCCTCGTCACGATCCCTTCAACATCACCCAAAACCCTAACCCTCAATCCAATCCACTCAAAAACAATAGAGCACAAGAACAACGCGCGATCAAAACCCTAGATTAAGCGAACCTGATCCACGGGGGAGGAAGTCTCTTCCGACGAAGCTCTCCAGCACGGACGACTTCCCCGAGCTCTGCTCTCGCCGATCAAAACCGAGTTGAGCAAGGGTTTAAGAAGACGAAGCAGAGGATCAAAGGAGAGGGGAGAAACCCTAACCTGGCCACCGACGACGGCGATGGAGGGGAGCTCCTCCCAGAGAGAGGGCAAGGAGGCGGCGTCGGCCCCGCCGGAGTCGCCGAGCACCGTGCACGCCCTCTGGATCCGGTTCATGAGCCCTATCAAGCTCTCCATCGTCGCCATCTCCCTCCCCAAAACCCTAACCCTAACCCTAACCCTAATCCTTGGCTTCGAAGGAACCGCGTAGGCGACGAAGAAGAAGAAGAAGAAGAAGAGGAAGAAGAACAAGAGAGCGTTCAAACGATTTGGTGACGTTGCTTTCCCCGCTCTTCTTTTATTACCCTTCCAGAGGGTAAAATGTAATGATAGTCCCTCTAGGATCTCAATATTTCCACTCAGTCTTTCATAATTGACATTTAAGTCCCTAACTTTTGTATAAATTGCATTGCCAACCCTGACCAACAAAACCGTCCAAATTTTATAATTAACTTTTTTATTTTAAAAAACTGATCGGAGACAACGGTTCTTTCTTATAATTCGTTCTTATTTATAATCTGCAAAATAATAAAATATTTTTTATTTATTTTTTTATTTTTGAAAATTGAATCATAACAAAAAATTTGAATTAGAATTAAATCAAAATTTTCATTATATATTATATATATAATTTAATATAAAATTATTTTAATCACGTCCGTCTATTAAAAATGTATCCAAATATATTGTAAACGATTGAATTTACTATATTTTTTAAATTTCATGTAAAAAAAGTTTCTCTCTCCCTCATGTGTTTATAATTATATACTTCTATATATTTATATTTACTAGCTAACTTTAAAATATTATTTTTAGAAGATAAAAGTTCGCACTTTCTACACGATTGGAGGACTAAATTGTAATTATATAAAGTTTAGGAAACGAAGTATTCGAGTCAAAAATGCAAAAACTGGTTTCCAAATATTGAACAATACAGGGACTACTCGTAACATTTTACCAGTCCGTTCTTTATTTCAGAACGGTGCTAATACACCGCATAGTACTTCTCTATGCAGATTACGTATCAACCGTTGGAATTCCGGCCGCCGGAGATATCCACCGTCCGTTTCCCATTTTCGCGTGATGGAGTATGGCGGTGAGTGGGGCCCACCGGAGTAGGAAACGTACCCAGAGAAATGTTGGTCGCCTAAAAAAAATATTAATCAACGGAAGTGTCGTGCTCGGATCACTTTTATCAGTTCACTTGCATAGATTTATTATGCGAGCGTGTGATCTTGAGCGCTGAGATCACTTTTATGAGTTTACTTTGTTGACTAATCAAAAGTAAATATTTAATATGTAATTAATTATATTTTTTTTAACAGATATTAATGATAAAAATATATATAAATAATTTAGGTAATATTTAATTCGGAAACAAAACCTAGAACAATAACTTGTTCCAATCTTGTTCTCCAAACACGTTTGATTTGAATAGAAACAATAATTTCAGTCTTTTTTTTCTAAAATAAATTTATTTTTACTTGACAATAAAATTAATTAAAATAAATATAATTTTAATTATTATATTAATATTTTAATTAATCTAATATTTTTACTAATTTAATATTAACTAATTATTATTTAACTATTTAATAATTAACTAATTAATTTATTTATAGTTAATTATTTTATTAATTAATATTTAAAATTATATTTAATTAAATAAATTAAATTATTATTTAATTAATATTTTAAATTAATTAATTAGATAAAATATTATTATTTTAAAATTATAATTATTTATTATTCTTATTATTTCAATCTAACTATTCATGATTTTATAATTTATATCTAAATAAAACACAGTCTTAAAATTTTTTAAACAATAAATATAAAAAAATAAATTTTATAAAAATATATCTGCTCCTCGATATATTTATAAAAACTGTATTAAATTAAAGGATTAATTGCATACGGCTTTCTGTAAACATATCGAATAGCAGATATATTCCTACAAAGTTCATCTTTTCATATTTATCTTTTCAAAAATTCAATGTTATTCATATATATATATATCCCTACCGTCTATATCTGTTAGAATAATTTAGTTAACCATAGGTTAAATACTTAATCTTAGTTAGTTAGTGAAGTAAATTTATCTTTTTATTCTTTCAGATATTTTTGTATTATTTTAACAGTTGAGATGTTTGAAGGGGCATTTTTGAATTTTTGAAAAAGCAAAACTGTCATTTCATATATAGTCTGTTAAAAAATATATAATAAACTAACACGGTAATAAATCGGAAGAATATATATGAATAACTTAAATTTTTTTAAAAAATAAATATAAAAAAGTTAAACTTTGTAAGAATATATTTGCTATTCAATGTATTTACGAAAAATCGTATACAATTAATCCTAAATTAAATCAATCCGATCCGACCCGACCCGACCCATTGCTAACCCCAATACGGCCAATAGTGTGATATCGCATATAGAAATTTACGCGGACGTGTTGGGTGGGTGGGGGAGGATTTTGGGGAGGAGTTCGAATTATGCGGAGCGCAACGGTCGCATGGCGGCTCCCCCATTCAACTGCTTCGAGAGGAACTTCACATTCGGTGACGTCATCGTCTAACTGCTTCATTTTTCGCGGGTCTGCTGCGCCGGGTGCACGGGTCCACCACACCATTCTCCGTAGACCGGACCAATCAAAATGCTTCCATCGAGGATTTCCCGACCGTTTCTACTTATAGGGGAAATTATTGCGTGCACCGTGAGCATAAGCGATATCCGTAGACACTGTATCTGTATAATTTAATTAAGTAAATTAATTTTATATTTTTAAAATTTCGAACTTTTGAAATTAATGATTAGCGCTAATGATCCTACAAGTAGGGGTGGCAATCCAGCTCGCTGTTCGCAAGCCAGCTCGTGTTCGGTGTAGGGGTGACAATCCAGCTCGCTGTTCGCGAGCCAGTTCGTGTTCGGCTCGAAACGAGCCGAACACGAGCTGATTTTTTCAGCTCGTTTAATAAACGAGCCGAACACGAGCTGGGGTCAGCTCGCTCGTATTTAGCTCGATAAACATATATATATATATATATATATATATATATATATATATATATATATATATATATATATATAAGTAACGCTACATGTACACCCCGAAGGGGTGTACATCCTACACCTCCACCCCTTTAATGGTGTCGATGTTTTTTACGGGTCACATCAAGTGACCCCTCATCACACTCCCACCCTTAGATGGGTGGGGGTGTGAGATGTACACCCCTTACGGGTGTACAAGTAGTATTTTCCTATATATATATATATTACTATTTAGATTTTAGACTATCAATTTTCTGTAAATTTTAATTATTAGATTAAAATTTTAATTTTTTAATTTTTTTTCAACTTTATACCTAATAATAGGAATGAAAATCAAACTTGTTGTTCGCGGGCCAGTTCGTGTTCGTCTCGTTAATAAACAAGCCAAACATGAGCCGAATTTTTCAGCTCGATATTTAAACTAGCCAGCTCGTATTCGGCTCGTTTATTAAACGAGCCGAACACGAGCCGACCCAGCTCGCTCGTGTTCGGCTCGTTGATACCCCTACCTACAAGTGGTGTCAATGCTGATGGCAGACATTCGATTTTCACATGTCGTACCAAGGGTGTGTAAGTGTTGGAGGGAGAAAATGTTGGATGAAATTAGGTTCAACTTTTTTCCGGTAATTAAACGAGCCAAAAAAAGTTTGATTAATTTTCGTTAATATATAGTTCGGTTAATGTGCTTGTACAAGTACCAAGTAATTGGTGCTTATAAATTTTTTACCGTTAGATCTAACTCTTTGATTAATTCTATCCCTTAGATCATACTATTTTACCAACCACCCACTAAACCCAATGGGCACACCATTATCCTAACCGCACATTCCTACATCCAAGGATAAAAAACTCACCAGCACAAATAACTTGGTACTTTTACAAACATAGAAACTAATTATATATATAGAGAGAGAGAGATAGTAGAGTTTATATGTTTTTAAAATTATAAGTCCATCCATATTTGTGAAATTTTTACCATTAGATTTGTATTAGGATTTGTATTTTTGTAAAGTAAGAGAAAGATAAAGTAAAAAATACAAATCCTAAAATAAATTCAATGATAAAAAATTCACAAGTATGAATGTGCTTGTGCTTTTGAAAGCATATAAACTCTACTATATATATATATATATATATATATAGTTGGGCTGGAATGCTATTGATAGCACCAACCCAACTTTGCCACCCATTTTGTAGCCATTGGATCGCATTGAGATCCGTATAGACTCTTTAATGAAAAAAAAGAGAAGAAAAAAAGTAAAAAGAAAAAGTAAAAAGTAAAAAGTTTTTCTTTTTAATTAAATGACTTGCACGAATCTCAATGCAATCCAATGGCTACAAAATTGGTGGCAAAGTTGGATTGGTGCTATCAATAGCATTCCAGCCCAACTCTATATATATATATATATATATATATATATATATATATATATATATATATATATATATATATATATATATATATATTTGATATTGTATTTGAATTTGTATTTTAAAAATATAAATTTAATGTGATATATTTTGAAATATGATAAAGATAAATAATTATTTCGAGTTTGAGTTTTGAATTTTTGGACCGGCTGGGATTTGGATATGAATTTTTAAAATTTGTCCGATTCGAGCTTAAATTCGAATTTCGAATTTGGTAGTCGGTTTTGGATTTTTGAAAATCCACCCGAATGCCTACTCTAACCCGGTCCAAATGGCCCGCTCAACCCGGTCAACAAATCTCTAAATTCAAACCCATAAATCTCTCCCCACCATTTCCTACAAGCCACAAAAAACACCTCTCTCCTTTTTTTTTTTTTTTTTTTTTTTTTTTTTCACTGAGACTATAAATAGACCCACACACCCCACCTTTGTTCCTCGCAGCCAAAGCATTAACAAATAAATTTCCTACCTCTTAGCAAAATCCTCGGTGTTTCAACACAACCCAAAATTCGAACACCGAATTTCGCGATGGCGGAGACGAAGATCGCTGTGGTTGCCCTCCTCCTCGTCGCCATGCTCGCCATTTCATCATCGGTGCCGGCCGTAAGCGCCTACGGGTGCTTCGAGGACTGCTACCAGCGCTGCTCCAACGGTAAGGAGAGCGTCGCGTGCACCACAATGTGCTCGCAGGCGTGCATCGTGCCCAAGGACATTCCGACGGGCCTCGGGGCGACCGTCGCGAACTAACGCCGACAGCAGCCTCCTGAACGCTAGCTCTCGAGCGCAAACTAATAAAAACGTGTCGAGCAGTATTTTGCATATGGTGTGTTCGTGCGATATGTAATTGCTTTATTTTTCTTCTCTTTTTGGATGTGATGTGCTACGATGGTCGCAATTAATGAAATATCGTATATTGCTAAGAATTAATGGTTTCTCACGTGTTTTAATTGAATGCATATGTCGACAAATTTTGAGATAAATTCATAAACTCAGGGGATTTGGAATTGACTCTGATATCATATTAATCATTGAATCGTGCATTAAATGATTTTGAAATAGTTATGGACAAAAATAAAAAATATAATAAAGATAACTTAATTCAGAGAAAAATGTGGTAGATGCAACTCCGAATTTTTTAAGTATAGATCTTTGAAACATGTATTATTCTAACTTGTAGCTTAATAATTTATGCTAAATATAAGTGTTTGTTTTACTGAAAGTGGAGTAAAAATTATTATTTTTTTAAAAAATATTAACACTTCAGCTTTTACGTTATTTATTTTTTTCCCAAACAAAAAATAAAATTGAAAAATTTTTAGTTTCACCGCTATACAAACAAATAGTTAACTTCTGAAAAAATAATAAAATATTAATCTATCTCTCGTGCCTTCAATTTTTATATTATTTATTTTTTGTCAAATAAATGACAGAACTAAAAAAAATTTAGTTTCACGGTTATATAAATAAATAGCAAAAATAAAAGTAATTTTTAAGTAATTTAAATCAAGCGGAACGGAGTGAAGTGATTTTCGATCGTAAATGCATGCAATAGTTTATTTCATTGTAATTTTATTTTTGATAGAAACTCAAATTTTCTAAAATATCATAATTTTCTTGTGAAAAAATAATAAAATATTATTCTTTCTCTTACGTCTCTTGCTTTTACGCCACTTCCACTTTAATTTGATGACTATGCAAACAAGCTAACGATAGAAAAGTAATTTAAATATAAAATCAAATATTATATAAAAAATATAAATTTGAAATTCAAATCCAACTATCAAATCCAAAATCTAAATCCAGATTCAAATCCAACGGATTTAAAAATCCATATCCATATCGAACCAAACTAAAAATTCAAAATCGGAACCTGAACCAGAAAACCCAAACAAAAAATAATTATTTATCTTTACAATATTTCAAAGCATATTACATTAAATCTAAATTTTTATAATATAAATTTAAATATAATATCAAATATTTATATACGCACATATTATATAATATAAAATTAATTCGGGTTCTGATCGGTTACAGTCAAAATTCATATCCGAATTCAAATCCGTCGAGTTTTCGTTTTTCATATCCATATCCGAAACTATATATATCCGTTTAATATTGGATAACTCCGCTTCATTTGAATTCGGGTTCGGATAAAATTTTGAACAAAAAAATCCAAACAAAAAATAATTATTTATCTTTACAATATTTTAAAACATATTACATTAAATCTAAATTTTTATAATATAAATTTAAATATAATATCAAATATTTATATACGTATATATTATATAATATAAAATTAATTCGGGCTCCGATCGGTTACAGTCAAAATTCATATCCGAATTCAAATCCATCGAGTTTTCGTTTTTTATATTCATATCGAAAACTATACATATCCGTTTAATATTGGATAACTCCGCTTCATTTAAATTCGGGTTCGGATAAAATTTTGAATATTTGTACTCATTAACCTCCCTACTTTGAATTCAAAACCAAATAGACCCAGCAAAAACCGAATCCGAACCGAACCGGATTCGAATTATTCACCCCTCCGTTGACACCCGTATTTAAATCCGTTGGATTTTTATTTTTTATATACGTATCCTAAACTATATCCATTTAATATCGAATAAATCCGCTTGTTTGGATTTGTATCCGAATAAATTTTTGGATATTCAAACCTATTGACGTCCCTAATTTCTGTTAAAAACCAAATAGACTAAGCAAAATCCGAACCGGGAGGAACCAGTATCGGTTCAGTCCGGTTGGATTCGTTCGAATAATTCACCCCCTTTGTTGAAATCCGAATCCAATCCGTCATGCTTTTATTTTTGGGGTAATTTTTTATATACCTCTAAAAAAATTTTTGTTTTCAAATTTATCCTTTTAGAAGGCTAATATTAAAATTACCTTTCTTACATTCCAACTTCTTTCCAAAATATCTCTAAAGTTAAACTCTTTTGGAGCTACCGTTATCTGTGTAAAATTACCATTTTGTCCTTTCAAATATACCATAAACTCTAAAACCCTAAAAAATTCTAAATCCTAAAACCCTAAACCCGAACAAAATAGGTATATCTCATCATTTTCAACTCTTATTATTATTTAACTCTAGTTAACTTAACAAAGGAAAACGGTAGGGATATTTTTAATAACGGTATAACGTATGAGGGGTATATGAAAAAAATAAGAGGAGTAAATCAGATATTTTTTCAAATTTCAGAGGTACACTGACAATTATTTCTTTATTTTTTATATTCATATTCTAAACTATATTCGTTTAACAATCGAATAAATTTATTTTGTTCGAATAAATTTTTGAATATTCATACCTATTGAGATTCTTAATTTCTATTCAAAATCAAATAGATCAAGCAAAAATTGAACCGGAACGAACCGGTATCAGATCGGTCTGGTTCGATTCGTTCAAATTATTCATCCCTTTTGCGACACCCGAATCCAAATCTGTTGGGCTTTCGTTTTTTATATTCGTATCCGAAATCATATCCGTTTAGCATCAAAACAATCTGCCTCTTTCAGAATTGGGTTCGAATAAGATTTCGAGTATCCATACCCATTAAGATCCCTACTTTGTATTCAAAACCAAATAGACCAAGCAAAAACCGAACGGGAACGAACCGGGCATCAGTTCGGTCCGTTTCGGTCGACACCCGAATTTTGATTTTTCTATATTCATATTTCAAACCATATCCGTTTAATATTAAATAAATGGAGCAATTTCTTATATACCCCAAAATTTTTTCTATTTTTAGATTTACTCCTCTTAGAAGGCTAATGTTAAAACTACCATTCGTACGTTCCAACTTTTTTCTAAAATACTCCTGAAATTAAACTCTGTTTGGAACTGCCGTTATCGGTGTAAAATTACCATTTTGCCCTTTCAAATATACCCTTCTATCATAACCAATTTTTCTTATGTACCCTTAAAATTTTCAATAGTTTTGATAGATAGGAACAAAATAGGTATATCTGATAATTTTTAACTCCGATTATTATTTAACTCTAGTTTAACCCTAGTTAACTTAACAAAGGAAAACGGTTCGGATATTTTTAATAACGGTGGAACGTATGAAGGGTATATTGGAAAGAAAAAAATAAGAAGGGTAAATCAAATATTTCTTCAGATTTCAAAGATACACAAATAATTATCTCTAAATAAATATGCTCTGTTCATATTCATATTTGAATTCGGATAAAATTTCGGATATTTATACCTATCGACATCCTACTTTGCATTCAAAACCAAATAGACCAAGCAAAAACCGAACCGGAACGAAGCGGGTCGGGTCGATCCGGTTCGGTTCGTTCGAATTATTTTCCCCCTTCGTCGACACCCCGCGTTTGCGTCTCACGTCGACGCTCCGCGACGACGAATTCTAGGGTTTCGAATCGCATACTCCCAATTCTAGGGTTTCAAATCGCATACTCCCAATTCTAGGGTTTCAAATCGCATACTCCCAATTCGATCGACACAATCCCCAAATCTCTCTATCGATCGATACAATCCCCAAATCTCTTTTAATATACGAATTTAGGTCGTTGGGATCCCAAATTCGCGGTTCTTTTGGGGGAAATGGGGTGCGATATTGGTGGGATTGCATGCTATTTTATCCCGATTCTCGTATCCTTGCTCTTGATTCGCGCGGCGTACGTGTGGTATTTGACGGGGAAGCCCCGCCGAGGAGCGGATTCTGAGAGTGTCATAACCCTAATTGTTCTTGGATCAGGTAAAACCCTAAATTTCCCGGGGTAGAGATCGAATATTTTTGAGATTATTATGCCAATTAATTTAGATGCAAATGTAAATGTGGTCTCGGATTAGGTAGAACCCTAATTTTTTCAGTGTTAAGTTCTTATCTTTGTTAAATTACGCCATTTGATTCAGATGCGAATGAATGTTTGATGCTTGTAAAGATTAGTCCTTCTTTCTTTAATTTGTATGAGAATGTTTATGTTTGATTAGCAGTTTCTTAATGAGTGTTTCGTATATGCAAATGAAAATTTGTTTTTGGATCAGATAGAACCCTAAATTTTACGGCGTAAATATCTTATAAAGGTTGTACCTTTGTTTTTAAATTTTTGTTAGGTTTCTGAAGTGAGTGTTTCTTAGATGCAAATGAATTTTTGTTCTTGGATCTGGTTAAAACCTACGATCTTTTTAGTTTGTGTAAATTGATTGAGATGCACATCAAATTTAATTGTATGTGAGCGATGATTACTAGTAATTTAGTGAAGAATATATCTTTCTTGTTTAATTTGTATGAGAATTTTTGTGTTTGATTATATTGATGGCATGGTGGTTTCTGGAATGAGTATTTCTTAGATGCAAATGAAAGCTTGTTCTTGGATCAGGTAAAACCCTAAAATTTCTAGCGTAAATGTGACACCCCCCGAAATTTGAAATAGTCCTATATAAAAAGATATAGGGATAATTGCCTGTGTACCCCTGAAATATGAAAAAATATCTGATTTATCCCTCTTATTTTTTTCTTTCCAATATACCCCTCATACGTTCCACCGTTATTAAAAATATCCCTACCGTTTCCCTTTGTTAAGTTAACTAGGGTTAAACTAGAGTTAAATAATAATCGGAGTTAAAAATTATTGAAAATACCTATTTTGCCCCTATCTACTAAAACATTTTAAGGGTACATAAGAAAAGCTGGTTATGGTAGAAGGGTATATTTGAAAGGGCAAAATGGTAATTTCACACAGATAACGGCAGCTCCAAACAGTACACTAACAGAGTTTAACTTCAGGGATATTTTGGAAAGAAGTTGGAACGTAAGAAGGGTAGTTTTAATATTAGCCTTCTAAGAGGGATAAATCTGAAAACATGAAAATTTTTTGGGGTATGTAGGAAATTGCCCCAAAGATATAATAGGGCTAAATCTCTTAATCCGGCTATAGTATTTCACTATTTTGGGCGGTGGCTAGGTCCAAGAGGTTAAGAGACTTAAGTGTGCCAGGGGTAGAGTAATCTTAGGATGGGTGACTTCCTAAGAAGTTGGGGCATTAAAGTTGGTATCAGAGCCAATCACTAGTCGGAAATATGAGATGAGTTTCGGTTGAGTCAGGATTATACGGCGGGCAGAGCGCGACTGCCCGGCTAATGACCGTTGTGGGTGAAGCGCGGCTCCCCACAAGGTCGGCTAAGGTTAGCGAGACAAATCTCACATCGCCTGGTGCTTGTGAGTGTGTCTGAGCATGACGAGGACGTCAGGGCTTAAAGTGGAGAGAAATGTGACACCCTCGAAATTTGAAATAGTCCTATATAAATAATATAATAGGGCTAAACCTTTTAACCCGGCTATAGCATTGTGGGCGGTGGTTAGGCCCAAGCATAGTTAGTTAATTCGCGAATTATTCGCGAATTATTGAGAATCCGAATTAAACGTGCCGTTTCCGACTTTTTCCAAAAATTCGGAATAATTCGCGAATTTTTGAATCAAAAAGTATTATTCGCGAATTATTCACGAATTACGAATTTTTGGGTGAAAAATTCGTTCTTTTTCAAAGCATAGTTAGTTAATTCGCGAATTATTCGCGAATTATTGAGAATCCGAATTAAAATTATTTGTCGGGAATAATTTAAAATTATATTTTTTTTGTTCTAAATGAATATTTTATTTATTTCTAAATAAATTGATTAAATTATTTTAAAAAATTATAATTGTTTATACTAATAGTATAAATTTTTTAATTTTTTTTTTAATTTAATAGCCGAATTTTTGATCCCGAATTTTTAATCAGTGAACGTATTATTTCCGTATAAATCACGTATCCGAATAATTGACGAGCCCGTTTTTTAGCCGAATTTTTCAACGAATTTTAAAATTATGATACGAATTTTATCCGTATTATATCCGTACCGAATTTTTACCGAATCCGAATTAACTAACTATGGGCCCAAGAGGTTAAGAGAGTTAAGCGTGTTAGGGCTAGAGTAGTTCTAGAATGGGTGACTTCCTGGGAAGTTGAGGCGTCACAGTAAAAATCTTATATTTTTTTAGATGACATGCCAATTGATTTTGATGCAAATGAAAATTGATTTATGTAAACTTTGCTAGCTCGTTTTCACTTATTCTTGGTGATTAATTTGCTGATTATGTAAATTACTATGCAGGAGGTCACACTGCAGAGATGCTTAGAATAGTGAATGTCCTTCTAAAAGACAGATTTGGACCCAGATTCTATGTAGCGGCTGCAACTGATAACATGAGCCTTCAAAAGGCTCGAGTTTTGGAGGATTCATTGGTTCAGCACGAGGAGGTATATTTATTGCTCTTATTTACTTATTTTCCCAAAATGTTATTCTTTTTGCAAGTCTAGTTAATCTTCATGTTTGGCTTGATTTTCGTTGTTCCCTTTCCGTGTTCAGTGGTTTGAACACAAACTTTTATTTACTTCCCTTTGTTCTCATTTCATCTCCTAAGTAATATGATCTTAGAATGCGTGTCATGTTTGGAAAATGTGCTGCTACATTACAGGGGGAGATGCTACATTTTTTTTTCCCTATAGTTCATGGTTTCTTGTAGTTGTTAACTGACGAAGAACTAATGCTAGTTTAGTTAAGTTTGATCCACAAAGCTTGCTATAGAGATATGTATGATACAAGGTTTTAAGTATCCATCGGCACAGGCCGTATCTACCGTGCCGTACCGTGCCAATAAGATACCGGCACGATACAGCTCCCGTGCCGATGACACAGTTCAAAATCCTTTTTTTTTAAAATTACTAAGTAATTTTCTTAATAAAGTTCAAAATATTTGATAAAGATACATAATAAGCAATTAAAAAATTTTGTTGCTAAAGAAATTAAATATTTCATGCCATTATGTGTCGGCACGCATGTATTTTTTGTGACCGGCACTCATCGGCACGGCTCGGCACGCACCGTACCGGCAAGTTTTCGGCACGACCCCGTGTCACGGCACTTAAATCCTTGGTATGATATCTAGGGCATGTTTGGATGTTTGAACAAGTTGTCCGGTAATAAGTCGTGCAATATGGGGACTTTCTGCTGCCGTCGCAACCTAGAAATCTTGTTATAGTCCATTTACAAGCTCCTAATTATCATTATTTTTCAGTATAATCATTCCGTATGCGAAGTGATTTACTATATCCTGAAAAGATGATTTAGTGGATGTATAACATGCGGTTGTGGACATCTTTTAGTGCTCCATCTGCCAATTACTGGAAGCACGTTTAGGGGGCCCGTTTGGGAAACCTTGGAAACAGAGTTTTGGACCACTTTACTTTGTTTTTTAAAAAGTCTTATTTTTTTATTAGTCAGCCGCGTAAAACAATAACGACGTATTATTGACGTTTCGGAGTATTTTTGGGGGAAAAAAAAAAAGAGTTCCGACGGGCGAAAATTTTTTTCCTACTTCCGCGTACTACTTCTCACTCGCCCTCTTTCGCATTTCACCCCTTTTTAAAAATTTAAAATTTGAAATTTAAAATTAAAAAAATTTAAATTAAAATTTGAAATTTAAAATTAAAAAATTTGAAATTTGAAATTTAAAAATTTATAATTTAAAATTTTAAATTGAAAAATTAAAAAATAAAATCTAAATTTAAATTTTAAAATTTGAAATTTAAAATGCTAAACTGTAAAATTAAATTTTATTATTTTAAAATTAAATTTATTATTTTAAAATAATAAAATTTTATGATTAAAACTTAAAATTAATATTATAAAATTTTAAAATTTAAAATTTATATTTAAATTTTAAATTTTAAATTTTAAATTTAAATTTTGTATTTAAAAATTTCACATTCAAAATTTAAAATTTTAAAATTCAAATTCAATTTGAAATTTTTAAATTTGAAATTTAAATCCTAATTTTAAAATTTTAAAATTAAAAATTAAAAAATTATATTTTTAAATTTAATTTTTTGTATTGATTAAAAAATTATATTTTTAAATTTAATTTTTTGTATTGAAAGTTTAAATTTAAAACATAGTTTTTTTTTTTTTAAGTTCACAATCCAAACAGTAAAAACAGAGTAATATTTTTTATAGAATTTTTCAAGATATCAAATACGTTGTAAAATAAAACTCTGTTTTATTTTTCAATGATTGCCAAACGGACTCTTAGTTGCAAGGAAGATACACAGAACTATGCCCTGGTACATCCAATTAGTGCTCATCGCAGTTTTTGACGGAGCATTCAACACATAGTGAAGAAGCAATACATTATAAGTTAGTCACCACATCTTGTTTTCTTCGCAAGAATGACCGCTCTAGACTTATGAATAGCTTGCTTTAGAAAAGAATGGTATGCATTTATTTACAAAATTTCTGATGAATTTTAGAAGAAATGAGCAGTTTAGCTGAGTATTACTGTTGTTAATAAAATACATTGATATATCATTACAACAAAGGATTTAAGTGCCGTGGCACGGGGTCGTGCCGAAAACTTGCCGGCACGGTATGTGCCGAGCCGTGCTGATGAGTGCCGGTCACAAAAAATACATACGTGCCGACACATAATGGCATGAAATATTTAATTTCTTTAGCAACAAAATTTTTTAATTGCTTATTATGTATCTTTATCAAATATTTTGAACTTTATTAAGAAAATTACTTAATAATTTTAAGAAAAAAGGGTTTTGAACTGTGTCATCGGCACGGGAGCTGTATCGTGCCAGTATCTTGTTGGCACGGTAGATACGACCCGTGCCGATGGATACTTAAATCCTTGATTACAACAATGCACGCCATGGCAACTGAATTATTTACCTAGTGAGATTGCAGCCTAGTGAAGGAAAGACGACAGAAGCTTCCCAATACATGCAGATATATCGCAGCCGTGAGGTGGGCCAATCTTATTTTACCTCTATTGGGACAACTTTGATTGCCATCGCGCATGCAGTGTGGCTAGTTCTGAAAATAAGGCCCGAAGTGGTTTGTTACCTATAAATTGCTCTTTTTTCTATATGAATTGTTCTAATTTGAACTGAAATATTTAAATGGTCACCGTTTGTTATTGATGGAGAGTTTTTTTTTTCATTCTTATGCAGATCATCTGCAATGGTCCTGGGACATGCATTCCTCTCTGCGTTTCTGCTTTCATTTTCAAGGTTAAGATTAAACTACTATTTACCTTACTAACTCGAGACTGATCTAGCGATTCTCTGGTGCAAGTGTGGTGACAAAATTTTCCTCATCGTTTTCTTAGGAATGCAGCACTGACTTCAATTTTTCAAGAAACTAATCTTCCCTTGTGCTAAAATGCCCTGGTCATCTTGTAATTTTTCTCTATTTAGTAAACATTTTGTTTTTAGTATGCCTATATGCTGGGAACTAGGGGTGGCAATCCAGCTCGCTGTTCGCGAGCTAGCTCGTGTTCGGCTCAAAATGAGCTCGAGATCGAATCGCTCGTTTAGTAAACGAGCCGAACACGAGCCGAACACGAGCCGAATTTTTCAGCTCTTTTAATAAACGAGCCGAACACGAGCTGGGGTCAGCTCGCTCGTGTTCAGCCCGATAACAGCTCGAATATATATATATATATATATATATATATATATATATATATATATATATATATATATATATATATTTTACTATTTAGATTTTAGGCCATCAATTTTTTATGAATTTTAATTATTAGATTAAAATTTTAATTTTTTAATTTTTTTTAAACTTTACACATAATAGTATGAATGAAAATTAAATTTATTGTTCGCGAGCTAGCTCGTGTTCGGCTCGTTAATAAACGAGCCGAACACGAGCCGAATTTTTCAGCTCGATATTTAAACGAGCCAGGAGCCGACCCCAGCTCCCTCGTGTTCGGCTCGTTGACACCCCTACTGGGAACCTTGGTTCGGTAAAAGTAAAACAACCCTTTTATCTGGAAAAGAAAAAAAAAAAAAAAAAAGAAGAAAAGAAACAAAATTGAAAACTGCCTTTATTTGCAAAGCCGAGATAGAATTTCATGGAATAGTTTCTTCATATTTCATTTCTTTTCAGTTTGGAATTTTTTTTTTTTTTTTTTGTTTTTTGTTTTTGTTTCTCTACTTCGTGTTATATTTATATTGTGTTTCATTTGTAGATTCTTGGTGTAAAATGGTCATATATTTTCTACGTCGAGAGCATTGCACGAGTGAGGAAACTCTCCCTAAGCGGTTTGCTGCTCTACAAGCTCCGAATGGCTGATCAGTTTGTTGTGCAGTGGCCCCAACTACAGAGGAAGTATCCGAGGGCTCTCTACGAAGGCCGGTTAATGTAAAGCTTTCTTTGACTATTGTTGAGACTGGTACGTTATCCTTTCTGCCTTAAACTGTTCCGAACTTGTCGACACTTTTGAACTGCTTTTTACTCTTCAGTGCCTGTTGTCTTATATTGAAGTACTGTAGCTTTCCTGTTAGATATCTCATTTGTAGCTTCTTGCAAAAGCAGAAGTAGAAGCTTTAACTTAAAACTTCTGCTTCCTAGAAGCTCATTGCTCATTTTGGCTTGCCGCCAAAGCAAAAGTTATAGCCATTATCGACCAAACACTTGTTCTTGAAAAACGTAATTCTTAAGCTTTGCATATTTGAATTTTTTTTCTTTTCCCTACAGTGTTTTGCTTGTTGCAGTGCATTTGGTTGACCAAAAGGGAGACTCTACCCCTAACAAGAGGTGAGAACAAAGACTCAATAGTTTTGGACACTTTTAATCTTATTTTTTCAATAGAGAAATAGCTTCGAGCGCATTTTAATATGTTAAGAACAGGTCCTTGTTCAGTGTACAGTCATGTGACATGAGACATCCATTTGAAGTTCCGAAATTAGCATCGAGTATCACAGTGTATCTATCTTTGGACTATTCAATATTAACCGACTCATGTTCAAGTTATGTTACTTGATTGTAATCTATGCTTGTTTCCAGTGTATGAGTTGTTGTGTGCACTAGTTTCCAAGCATAGTTAAACATGAATACTACATTTCTTATTCAACCGGCTTAAATTTTGTGAAATTATCGGGGTTAAGCATGAATGAGGTTGATGGCATATCACTGGAGCTGTTGTGCACGGGGTGCCCGTGTGCAGCCAATGATTTCTGCTTTTCCCTACGGCTGTGTTTGGTTCGGGGATAAGAAAAATTTAGTTATACCGGGGATAGGTATAAGTTATGGTATTAGCAGGAATTAGTGTAAATTTCTGTTTGGTTGGATTTAAGAGTTATACCGGGTTTAAAGAAAATTGTGTTTGGTAAATTATATAGGAATAAGAAGAATAAGAGAAATAAAAAAAAATTATGTTTGGTTGGGTACAGAGGAATAAGAATTCCTATTCCGCTATTCCGCCTGGGGGTGGGAATTGCTAAACCCACCCCTTAGCGGGTTATCCTGGAATAACCTGCTAAGAATGGATTTAGCTATTCCAGTCTCCCAAAATAACGTTTGGAAATAAATGGGGGGATAAGGGCTTATCCCCCCCCCTTAACCCGTAGCCTTCGTTTGGTTAGGGGGTTAAGGGGGGGGATAAGCATCAAGGACATTCTGTAGTGTGTGGGGCTTGGGTATATGAATTATGAAGAAAAAATTTGTTTGAATCTTGACATGGGGAATTTGAATTGTTGGCCTTTAAGTTTGTTCAAATAGAAGAGCTTACTCCCCTTTCGACCCCAATGCTTTTACTACTTCCAAGAAGCAGCAGGACGGTATTTGCCAAACAAAATATCTGAGGCTTTTAGTATGGTGTGACGCTCCCAATAGTCCCACATCGGATGTGGATGGAATTGTGATTGGGTTTATATGAGACATGGACACTAGTAATAATAACTGGGCTTAAGCATTTTGGGTTGTGGTGTGGGCCCAACAAATTATTATTGCTAGTGGGCCGGGTCGTTACATTTGGTATCAGAGCCAATAACCAGCCGAAAGTGTGCGGCGAGTCTCGACTGAGCCTGGGTCTAGATGACAGGACTAGCGAGACAAGTCTCACATCGCCTGGTGATCTTGGGTTGCTGTGTGTGTTTGGGCTGACGAGAACGTCAGGCCTAAACGGGGGGAGTCTGTGATGCCCCCAATAATCCCACATCGGATGTGGATGGAATTGTGATTGGGTTTATATGAGACATGGACACTAGTAATAATAACTGGGCTTAAGCATTTTGGACTGTGGTTTGGGCCCAACGAGTTATTATTGCTAGTGGGCCGGGTTGTTACATATGGTGAGAAAGCTGAAATGAGCTTCCGAAAAAGCAGAAGCTCTAGTTTAAAGCTTCTATTTCTGATATTAGTTAGGCACTAATGGGATTTATTTTCGCCTTGAAAACAGTTGGAAGCATCTTTATTAGTTATATTCTCCTATGCATGCTATATCTTTTGGGGTTTATCTATGTAATTCTACTTTGATGAACATGTCTATGAGCTTATTGTGAACATGTGATGTAACTGTAATATGCTTTGTTCAATGCTTCTTGTTTACACAATATACCAACAATCCTCATGATGCAACATTGCAACAAACTGCTTTGAAAAAAAAGGATGGAGCAAAAGTTGCATTGCCAAAAACTACTTTGGACAGGGCTGCGTTTGGTTCGGGGATAAGAAAAATTTAGTTATACCGGAGATAGGTATAAGTTATGGTATTAGCAGGAACTAGTGTAAATTTCTGTTTGGTTGGGGATAAGAAAAATTTAGTTATACCGGAGATAGGTATAAGTTATGATATTAGCAGGAACTAGTGTAAATTTCTGTTTGGTTGGGTTTAAGAGTTATACCGGGTATAAAAAAATTGTGTTTGGTAAGTTAAAGAGGAATAAGAAAAATAAAAAGGACTAAAATTTTAATTTATGATTAAAATTTTACTGATATGATTGTAAATATTTAATTTAAAATATTTATTAAAAAAATTATTAAAATTTATATTTTACTTATATATAAAAAAAATTATTAAAAAAATTTATTATATAATTTATTAAAATTATATGATAAATTTATTAAAAATTAAAGTTAAAAATTTAAAAAGCTATAAAATTTAAAATTTAAAATTTAAAAATTTATAAATGTTAAAAATTTTAATTTTAATTGTCTTAAATAATTAGTTAATTATCTAAATACTTAAATAATTAGTTAATAAAATAATTAAATTAATTAAAATATTAGATTAATTAAAGAGTTAAAACAATAATTAAAATTATATTAATTTAATTAAGTTTATTCTCAAATGGGAATGGAAAATGCTATGTGTACACCCGTAAGGGGTGTACATCTCACACCCCCACCCATCTAAGGGTGGGGGTGTGATGATGGGTCACTTGATGTGACCCGTAAAAGATATCGCCACCATTAAAATGGTGGAGATGTATGATGTACACCCCTTCGGGGTGTACATGTAGCATTGCTCAATGGGAATAAGCCTTGTTTTAGAAAAATGCTGGAATAGTAATTCCAGTCTTATACCGGCTTATTCCAGAAAGACGAAAACAGCTGTTCCCACCCCTCCTTATTAGCGTTTGGGTATAAAGAAGGGATAACCCCCTTATCCCCCTTATATCCGTTAGCAAACGAAGGCTTATAGTTTTTCTAGGAATTAGGTGACAGGAAAAAGTGAAAGTTTGGACAAATTAAAAAAACACATTCATCACATTTAAGAGTTCAATCAAAATATTCATAAAGTTTAACGTGACTCAATTCATCTGAATATTAAATTTATTGTTGGATCAATTTGTTGGACTTATTCAGTTCAATTTATTAATCTTCTGAAACTAATATCATGAATAGAAAGTTTAGCATATCTTAGTCATTAATAAATAGCAAACAAAAAGTATTGTTTATATTGGGAGTTTGTGCTCAACCAGGTTCGTAGAAGCAATGTTGGTTTTTCATTCAGTATCTCTGCAAAGATCGAAAGCTTCAGATTGAATGTTTGCCTAGTCAGGCCAAGCAAGCCGTGACATTCTAATAATTTCACATCGGATAAAAATAAAATTATATTTGGGTATATAAAAGATCATAAACATTAGTAATAATAATTAGATTTAAATATTTTGGGCTGATGGTTTGGGCACAACGAGTTTAGTGGGACTGATCGTTAGATTTTAATTGGGCTTAAATATTTTGGGCTGATAGTTTGAGCCTTACGAATTATGAGTTATTTTTGCTAATGGGTCGGGTCGTTACATCTGATATCAGAGCCAATTACTAGCCGAAAGTGTGTGATGAGTTTCGGCTGAGCCAGGGTCTGAAAGACAAGGCGACAGATTATGTTAGAGATCTGAATGACAAGGCTAGCGAGATAAGTCTCACTGGTAATCTTGGGCTGTGTGTGTTTAGGTTGATGAAGACGTCAGGCCTAAACGGGAAGAGTTTGTGACACCCCAATAGTCCTATATCGGATGGAAATGAAATTGTGATTGGGTATATAAAATACCATGGACATTAGTAATAATAATTAGATTTAAGCATCATTTTGGACCGGTGATTTAAACCCAATGAGTTATTATTACTAATGAATCGGGTCGTTATATTTAGTATCAGAGCCAATCACTAACCGGAAGTGTGTGACGAGTCTCAACTTAGTCAAGATCTGAATGACAAGGCTAACGAGACAAATCTCACATCGCCTGGTAATCTTGGACCATGTGTGTATTTGGACTGATAAGAACGTCAGATCTAAACGGAGGAAGATTGTGACACCCCAATAGTCTCACATCTGATAGAAATGAAATTATAATTTAGTATATATAATAATAACTAGACTTAAACATTTTGGACCGATGATTTGGGCTCAACAAGTTATTATTACTAGTGGGACGGGTCTTTACACAAGCACTTAGGCAGAAGATTGATCATGTATCTTTGCAGTTGCTTGCAAGTTAACTATTTACCTAAAGGGGAATTTTGTTTTTGTAGCTGTTCTCTTGTGTTTGGTAACTTCACATATATTACTAATATCTGCATCCTAACTACATATAGTTTTATAGAGTTGGCTATATTTGTGCCTCAAAAGATTTTTTTTAAAAAAACCTTAATGGCTACAGAGTGGTCCCTTTGTCTTTGTGGTGTATAGTTCTAGGTTAGATTTTCTGATGGAATTTCATTAAATAGTTGGGATCTTTCTGTATATCAATTGAGCAAATTATGAGTCTGATCTTGTGATCATAAGTGTTAACTAATTATTTCAAAAACACGAACAAATGAAAAAGAAACATTCATCACACTTTTAATATAATTTTAATCACAATATTCACAAATTTTAATCTAATTTGATTCAACTCATTTGAATATTAGATTTATGGGGCAATTTTCTATATACCCCTAAAAATTTTCCTATTTTCAGATTTACCACTCTTAGAAGGCTAATATTAAAACTACACTCCTTACGTTCCAACTTCTTTCCAAAATATTCCTAACGTTAAACTCTGTTAGTGTACCGTTTGGAGCTGCCGTTATCTGTGTAAAATTACTATTTTGCCCTTTCAAATTTACCCTTCTACCATAACCAACTTTTCTTATCTACCCTTAAAATATTTTGGTAGATAGAAGCAAAATAAGTATATCTGATAGTTTTCAACTCTGATTATTATTTAACTCTAGTTTAACCCTAGTTAACTTAACAAAGAAAAACGGTAGGGATATTTTTAATAACGGTGGAACGTATGAGAGGTATATTGGAAAGAAAAAAATAAGAAGGATAAATCAGATATTTCTTTAGATTTTGGGAGTACACACGCAATTATCCCTAGATTTATTGTTGGCACATAATATCAGGAACAGAAAGTTAAGCATATCTTAGCCAATAATAAATAACCAACAGAAAGTATTGTTTATGTCAGGAGTTTGTGCTCACCTACTATTTTCAAAGTCCTCTCTCTCTTTCTCTCTTTTCTTAAAGGGGTTTCACTGTAGGATTAAAACTTCCAAACAGATGTTTACAACAGCAACAACAACAAAAAAAAACCCTCAACCCAAAGGATAGAGAAACAACTTGTTGAAGTTTGGCATATACAATTCATAGTCAATCTCAAATCAAGCAAACAAGAAACACTTACCCAAGTAGAGAAGTAATGGCGAGTGCGATGACGACGAGCCCGAACAATTCGTCGTTCTCATCAGACAACGGCGACTGCAGGCCCCCCTCATCGAAGGCGTCCTCGCACGTGCGAGGCGCATCCACTGCAGAACTGATCAATATATTGGCGTCGTCGTATCGACTCGACTTGATCGCCTTGACGGAGTCTTTGAGATCAGCTATCGAATTCGAATACAGTTCGCGACAAGTTTCCAAGCAAGATTCCACATAAGGGTCTAGCGATTCGGCCTTTAATAGATTCTTCACCTTAGACTCAGCTCGAGTCATGTTTGATTTGGCTAGCCTCACCGATATGATCGCGAGCCCTTCGAGGTCTGACTGGCGGGCCTGCGGGACCGATTCAAGGGACGTGACGCACAAAGTGTAATTCACATTCGAATCACTGCTCGCGCACCTGTCACAGGTGTCGATTATTATGTCGGAATCGGCAGAGACAACGGTTGAAATCGAGGAGGATTGGTGGAGAATGAGCCAAAAAAGGAGGGGGAGGGTGGGAGAGATGAGCGAGACCATTTTGTTCTCTCTATCTTTCTATATCTAAAACATGTTATGTGGTTTTATCATGAGTAGAGAGATGAGGGAAAGGAACAAGGAAGATGTGAAGGGAATAGAGGGAGGAATTTGAAACATGTGATGGACCCAAATGTTATTGGGTTTGCATATATATATATATATAGTGACAAGGTGGTTAAACAACTATAAGAACAAGAATTGAGCCTTTTGAATGGAATATGTTCCTAGCAATGTCTAGTACTCTCTCTATCTCTCTCCAAGATGATAAGTTTCTCTTCACTATTTGGGTGCACTCTCTTTTTCGCGGCTCCGGATAGGAGTAGCAATGAGCCCGATAACCCGTCAATTCGATTCGAAAAGTTCAACAAAGATCGATACATATTTAGAGATTCGAATTCTCTACAATCTCACGACTCGAACCCGACCCGATAACATCTAGCTACATTTAAGGTCTCCATTAATGTTTAAATTGGAAGGAAGGGCAAATTGGTAGAGGAGATTGCAATACAAGATAAAGCATTAATTGACAAGTCGTAATCAATGTGCAAGCAAAGTTATTGTACAAAGTGGGATATGTGTTGCTGAATCTATGGCCCTTATTTCTATTCTTATGTCAATTTTAATACATCATTTAACGTGAAGTTTAAATTGGGATTGAGGTATTAGGGACTAATTAATTAAAGGGTTAATTGCATATATGTCCCTGCAAATATGTCGAATTGCAAATATATCCCTACAAAATTCAGCTTTTCATATTTATCCCTTCAAAAATCCAAAGTTCTTCAAATATGCCCCTTTGGTTAATCCCCGTTTGAAATCTGTTTATTTTTTAACAGATTCGATGTGGAATGACTTTTTTGCCCCCTTACAAATATATCCCTCCAAAAGCAATACCATTATACTTGTTACAAAAATGCCCCTCTCCAAAAATCATAAAATTCTATCATTAAAATAATCTTTTTTTTTTTTTTTTTTTTTTTTTTTTTTTTTTTTAAGGTATAATATGGAAAGGGTAAATATGTAAATTCAATTTTTAATCTAACCAAGGTTAAGCATTTAACTTAGGGTTAAATCAACTTTTTTAACAGAGATGGACGGTAGGGGCATATTTGAATAACGGTGGATTTTTGGAGGAATAAATATGCAAAGTTGAATTTTGCAGGAATATATTTGCAATTCGACATATTTGCAGGAACATGTATGCAATTAACCCTTAATTAAATTACTAATATTTTTCGCTCTCAAGCCATTGAAAAAATAAATGTAAACTTCGAGAACGAAATCAAATTTATTTGTCGAGAGCCTTTCGCCACCATTGTGTAGTGCAGTGCAGTGACCTGTAACGCGAAGGTGAGCCAAACAAGCCCTCTTTGTTCTCGTAGCGACGATATATGGGGCTCTCGATTTTTTCTACTGCAGAAAATTATCCATAATATTAACCAAGAAGGCTCTTAATACTAGCTAAAAGTGTGAGATTCCAAGATTTGAAATAATTTTATATATAAGGTATGATAAAACTAACCATCTTAATCCGATTATAATATTTTGAGCGATGGCTAAATTCAAGAGATTAAAAGAATTAAGCGTGAAAAAGCTAGGATAGTTCTAAGATGGGTGACCCCCTGAAAAGTAGGGTATCATATTTGGTATCAGAACCAATGACCAGCCGAAAGCGTGAGATAAATTTTGACTGAGCTAGGGTTATACATTGAACAGAGCGAGCTCTCCGACTGATGACTGTTGTCGGTGAAGCACGGCTCTCTACAAGGTCGACTAAGACTTGCAAGACAAGTTTTACATCACCTGATACTTGCTGTTGTGGGTTGAGCACAACTCTCCAAAAAATCGACTAAGACTTGCAGGACAAGTCTTACATCACTTGATACTTGCTCTTGTGGATTGAGCACGGCTCTCCGCAAGGTTGACTAAAGCTAGCGAGACAAATTTTCCATCGCCTGATACTTGCTCTTGTCTGCCTGAGCCTGACGAGGACGTTAGGGTTTAAAGGGATGGAGAATGTGAGATCCCAAGAATAGTGGACAGAGCGAGACTCTAACTGATAATTGTGGCTCTCCATAAGGTCGACTAAGATAAGCGAGACAAATCTCTTATCGCCTTATATTTGCGAGGACAAAGACGTCAGGGTTTAAAGAAAGAGAATATGAGACTGTAGAATTTAGAATAGTTATGTATATAAGGTATAATAGGACTAAACTTCTTAACCCGACTATAACATTTTTGACAGCGGTTAAGTCCAGAAGGTTAAGAAAGTTAAACGCGCTAAGGCTAAAATAGTTTTAGAATGAATGATCATATGAAAAGTAGGACAACAGAATAAAAATCTTAATCCCAAGATTAATCTTGGTTTAGTTCCTTTGATTGGACTACAAAAATTAGCAATTGGGTTCTCGGGCGAGCAATTATATTTAATTTTTACAAATATATCATATGTTTTGGTTCGGTTCGGTTCAATTTAATTTTTGGTATAAACCAAGCCATTCCTGTCACATAATGATTTGGAACCATAATTATTATTATTATTATTATTATTATTATTATTATTATTATTTTAAATATGAAATTCAAAAACTTTGATTTCATTTCTTAAATTTAAATGTTTATGAATTTGGTGTTATTAGATGTTGCAGTTTTATTTGCTGAAAAGTGCTCAGAGTTACTAAATTGATGTTAATAAAAAATTTAATTGACTTGCTAAAAGCATTCAAATTGAAAAAACTCAAAAAGTTGAAAGCCTAAATACAAAAAAAAAAAAAGAAAAAAAAGAAATAAAGTGGAGGGAATTTTCCATGCATTTTTTCCATTTCAAAATAGACCACCTCAACTATTGGCCATTCTAAAATACCCCCTCAACTATTTTGTTTTTGATTAAGACCCCCTCAAGTTTCATTTTTTTTGGAATCAAGCTACTTAAGTAAAAAAATTTGGGGATTTCACCAAATTAAACAACTTTAATCACTTTTCAGTAGATAGGACTAGCTCAATTAACAGGTAATAACTATTAAAGTCATTAAATTTGATAATATTTTTACCATAATTAATTATAAAAACAAATAAAAAAATAGAAGTTGAGAGGGGGGGGGGTCTCCGCACAATTTTACCAATTTTATAATTGCTGATAAGACAAGTAGAGAGTGAGAACCCTTAGATGAGTGGGGTGTAAAATGTATACCTGATCTAGATGTTTCGTGCCGTGTGCCGTTCGTAGAGATCCGTTACGTCCGATCCGAAGGGCCATTTCGCCTGCTGCTTCCTCCCCCGAAAGTGGATGATGCTTTGTGACGGTGTTCGCCTGCCGGTCTCAGCCGTTGTCGTTTCTTTCATCTCTCCGCTGGCTAATGCTCTGCATTCACTATATCTTCGACGTTACTGACGGCCTTCTGGTCCTACTGGACAAAGCCGTCAGCATTGTCAGTCTCCTTAACCCCCTTCAATACCTCACTTACTAAACTACTCTCGGTAGCAACGTTGATGCCGAAGCTGTCGGAGAAACTAAAAAATGGTCATATCAAAGCAACAAGCGCTGAATGTCAGAGTCGTTTGTGCTATCCATTAATTCTAAAAAATCGAGCTGCTAGAAAGATGCAGTCAATTCATTTAACATAAGAATGTCTACGCATGAAATTTCATAACGATGAGAGTCAAAATAAGCATGCATAGGTTAATTTGACATCCAAAGCACCAGTAAATCTGTTGCCGCTGCTCCCTTTGCCTAAATCCCCTCATGTGATGAGAAATTTTCCTCATTTTGTGAGTGCACGGGCGCTTGTGCTTGCGCTCGCGCAAGTGTGTGTGTGTGTGTGAGAGAGAGAGAGAGTAGAGCGTGCTTTCGCTTCATGAGCACGCGCACTCTCTATTCATGAGCATATACAGTAACAGGGTATAGCTGACTCATGACAATTACCAAATGGATTTTACATCACAGGGAAATCACTATAAGCCATTGCTTTCTGCAATGTTAATTAATCATGTCATCTGCTTTCTCCGAATTTATATAAAATAAGAACAGTCGCAACTTGTGACAAGTTTTTATGCACCAGCAATACCGAAGGGGTGAAGAGGCTCAGAAGATCCGGATTCTACCTACCTAATAAAGCACTTGGGAGACCTAGGAAAGAACTCAATTGGCTAAGAGTGTGACTATTGCTTTAGTTAGGGTTCTCTACTTGTATCACCGATCTTTTCAGCATCAACAATTATAGACTACTTAGTTTCATCTTCTTCAATGGATGGCAGGGCTCAAAATATTTGATAATTGTGACGCCCCCAATAGTCCCACATCGGATGTGGATGGAATTGTGATTGGGTTTATATGAGACATGGACACTAGTAATAATAACTGGGCTTAAGCATTTTGGGCTGTAGTTTGGGCCCAACAAGTTATTATTGCTAGTGGGCCGGGTCGTTACAGTTTGGTATCAGAGCCAATAACCAGCCGGAAGTGTGCGGCGAGTCTCGGCTGAGCCTGGGTCTAGATGGCAGGGCTAGCGAGACAAGTCTCACACCGCCTGGTGATCTTGGGCTGCTGTGTGTGTGTGTTTGGGCTGACGAGGACGTCAGGCCTAAACGGGGGAGTCTATTTTGGGCTGTAGTTTGGGCCCAACAAGTTATTATTGCTAGTGGGCCGGGTCGTTACAATAATTCAAACTATGAATGACAAAATATTTGCAGTCGTAAAAAAATTTCTCACCTGATTGTGTGTTCTTATAAAGCCATCAGGCTCAGCACCTGCATTCCTACGAAACCAGCACCTTGCTTTTAAGTTTGCGGGATGTCCAAATCTGCATAGGAAGAGCAGTATAACACTGAGGAATAGCAGTTGCAATTAAAGTGGATAAATGAATTCCTGTTGCATATAAAAATCCAAATGTGAAAAGAAATCTTCACAGACTGTTCCCTTTGGCCAGCCGTGACATTTAGAATCCAACATAGACCTCGGGTTCTGGAACAACTTATCTACTGCAAAAAGTAGCTTCCAATAAAGAAGAAAAAGAATCTAGAGCTTTTGCTGTGATTGGAAAGTTAAAATGAGATTTTAGGCCTCAAAAGCACGGGCACTAATTTGAAGCTTCTGCATCTGCATACGGAAAATGTTGAAAAGATTTTAATGAAAAAGTTGTTAGTAGTTCCTCGAGCAACTCTGTTGAAACAAACAATTTCGCAAAGCTCCAGCCAAACCAAGGATTTAAGTATCCATCGACACGGGCCGTATCTACCGTGCCGTACCGTGCCAACAAGATACCGGCACGATACAGCTCCCGTGCCGATGGCAGAGTTCAAAACCCTTTTTTCTTAAAATTACTAAATAATTTTCTTAATAAAGTTCAAAATATTTGATAAAGATACATAATAAGCAATTAAAAAATTTTGTTGCTAAAGAAATTAAATATTTCATGCCATTATGTGTCGGCACGCATATATTTTTTGTGACCGGCACTCATCGGCACGGCTCGGCACGCACCGTGCCGTACCGTGCCGGCGAGTTTTCGGCACGACCCCGTGCCACGGCAATTAAATCCTTGAGCCAAACCAAACAGTTAGTCTATTAGCATATGGAAGCTTGGGATGGCTACCAACTTCCTTGGCCATTAGGATTTCAAAAAGGACCCATCAAAGCAGACAAGCTTAGAGGTGAAAAAAAAAGAGAGAAGGCTGACTACTCAAAGGCCACCAAAATGGTGTGACATTGGTTTAATTGGTTTCATAAGTCTTCATATTCCGAAGTTCAATCGCCTAGAAATTTGTACCAATTTACTCATTTGCTACCTAGTTTGCGATTTGGACTTCATCCTATCTCTCTTGCTCGAATAACTAACCCAAGGGCTGAATTATTCTTATTTCACATGCAAAAACCCCACCAAATTTGACCTGTTCCTTGCAGTATACCATAACTATTATACAGCTAAAAGCAGCAGAGTTCGAATATGTTCATCAAGAAAATACAGAAAATGAAAAAAGACTTACGATTTAGCACCAAGCTAGCTTTCACCAGTAATCCCTGCAGGAACAAGCCCCGTCCATGAAGTGATGAAACCGCTTTATATCCCTGACCACTATCTCTCTTTCGAATATCTTTGATATTAGTTTCGTAGCAGAATGGCAATTCACGCACGCGCGGAGGTTCTTCGTAATCCTGAGGGTCGTTCCAGGCGCCGTACTGATCAACCCAAAAGCAATGGCGATCCTCTCACTGTGATTACACAGCGATTCTACCTTCTCCTCGGTATCAAGGTCATGTAAGACCGACTTTATATGAGGAACAAATCCAAACTCTTTTAGCTTCCTCTCCACTTCATCCAGCATTGCAAAAATCTCCTTTGATCTCGGGTGCAAGTTATCCCCAACCTGGAAAGAATGAAGCTTACCATTTATGTCAATAGAGCTGCATCCTATCGCCTTTGTAGCCCCTCTCTCTTTCATCAAAACGCGAACTTTAGCAACATCATTCCACATTTCAGCCGAGGCGTAGATATTAGAGAGCTGCACGTAATGCCCCGCATTCAAAGGCTCTAAAGAGAAAATCCTTCTAGCTGCATATTCGCCTAACTCTACATTACCATATATCTTGCATGCATTGAGTAAAGCTCCCCAAACAGTAATCTCCGGTTCCATAGGCATACCCATTACAAAATCATAAGCCTTTTGAAGATGGCCCGCGCGAGCAAGAAGATCCACTATGCAAGCATAGTGCTGATGACGCGGCTCGATCCCATACTCTCTCATGGAGTGGAAATATTTCCACCCTTCATCTACTAGCCCGGCATGATTGCATGCCGAAAGAAGCCCGACGAACGTAACGTCATTGGGCATAACTTTAGCATGCTTCATCTCCTCAAACAGATGAATAGCTTCATTACCACATCCATGCATTCCATAACCGGCTATTATAGCACTCCAAGACACCACATCCCTTTTGGGCATCCTATCGAACATCGTGCGCGCACGAGCAATGCTTCCACATTTCGCAAACATATCAACAAGAGCCGTGTTGACGAAGATATCACCTTTACATTCACTACGAGCAGCGTGATCTTCCATCCAATTTGCGGTCTCGAGCGAACCCAATTGGCCACAAGCTAAGATCGCCGACCTTATCGTGATCGAATCGGGTTTCCCGGATCCTGCAATCATGCGACGGAACAGCTCCACAGCTTCATTAGAATAACCGTTCTTCGCATACCCAGAGATCATAGCATTATACAGGATCAAACCGGGCGTCGGCATTCGATCGAACAGCAACCGGGCGACGAGAACCTGACCCGATTTCGCATACATTGCGGTGAGGGTGATGAGAATGTCCTGCTCGCCATCAAACCCGTCTTTCACCACCAATGCATGAATGGAGCGACCGTGTCCGAGGTCGACGATATCTGTGTAGGCCTTGAGGACGCTAACGTAGGCGACAAAATCGGGCCTGGAGTCGGCGTCCACCGCTGCGGCGCGCATGGAGCGGAACAAGCTGAGGGCTTGGAGGGGGGAGCCGTTCTGGGCGCAGCCGGAGATGACGGCGGTCCAGGAGACGACGTTCCTGCGGGGCATTTCGTCGAGCAGGTGGCGGGCGCGGGCGACGGCGCCGCACTTGGCGTAGGCGGCGACGAGGCCGTTCTGGACGAAGAGCTCGGCGGCGAGGCCACGGCGGAGAGCGTGGCCGTGGACTGCGGCGGCAGCAGCGGCGGCGGAGAGGGAGGCGCAGGATTTGAGGACGGGTGGGAGGGAGAGAGCGTCGGGGCAGGGGCGGCGGCGGAGCATGAGGCGGAAGAGGCGGAGGGTGAGGGAGGGGTCGCCGTGGCGGGAGAGGAGGCGGAGGGCGAAGTTGTAGAGGGGGAGGGAGGGGGAGGGGAGGTCGAGGAAGAAGCGGAGGGCATGGGGGAGGAGGGTGGAGTGGCCGGGGCCGGGGCCGGGGCCGAGGAGGAGTGCGGCAACGGAGCGAAGGAGCTCGAGGGCGAGGACAGGGGAGCGGTGGAGGCCACGGCGGAGGAGGTGGCCATGGATCTGGGGAAGGTGGGCGGGGTGCGCGGCGGCGCCGAGGAGCGCCACCGCGCGACGCTCCTCGGCGCCGGAGAAGGAGGCATCGGCGGCGGCGGCGGCGGCGGCGGCGGAGGAGGAGGAGGAGGAGGAGGAGGGTGGAGGAGGAGGTAATGAAATGACCATGGGCAATGGGAGCAGCGGCTAAATAAATAGAAGAAGACGACGCCGATTTCCTCTACGCTTTCGCTAACTCGGCGCCGACTCTCTCTGTGCATGGTGCTCCAATCTCCGCTCGTGAAAATCGATCTAGACCCCCTCTACTATAGGGTATTTAGAAAAACCACTCTCAACTTTAGTTTCTTTTTTAATTAAAATCAATTTCTTTTAATTAATACAGTTTTAATCTACAAAAAGTTAATTAATATTATTAATTTAATCAGATATTAGCTAATTATTATAAAATTTAAAAATTAGGAAGGAGCTTATCGGGAAAAATAAAGAATGCGAAGGAGTAGGGACTCAAGTGTTAAATTGAAAAGCTTGAGAACTAAATCTAAATTTTCGAATAGTACGGGGACTATCCATGTTTTTTCATTTCACTCTTTAAACCCCGACGATTCAAAACCCTGCCGAAACCGCTTTCCCCTTCTCCTCCCCAATTCCACTCCACGCTCCCGAGCGATCTCGATCTCCATCTCCATCTCCATCTCCATCTCCATCTCTATCGATATCAATCGAGGATGAAGACGATCTCGGCCTCGGAAACGATGCAGATCCCCGAGGGAGATGGTGGCGGTGAGGGCGAGGGCGAGGGCGATCGAGGTGGAGGGGCCACACGGTGAGCTCATGCTGTGGCTTCGATCACCTCGACCTCGACCTCGACCTCGAGCTCGTCCATGGCGGGCGCGCATGCTCAGGATCGATGCCCTGGTTCGGCACCGAGCCTCGTCGCGGGGGTCGCTGAGGGCTATCGCTAAGAGAGGTGCTTCTTGTACGCTCATTTCCCCATCAACACCTCCACCGCTGAATCCGACACCTCCGTCGAGATCATCGGTGAGAAGAAGGTAGCACCGAAAACCCTAATTCTATTGCTTTTTGGGCAAAATTTGTTAGTGTTCTTTTTGTGTTCGATGAATTTCTTAGTAGGATATTATTACTGTTTTATTTATTTTCATAGAATTAGACTTCATTTGCATGCCATGTTAAGATGGGGAAGTTTATCAGGAATTGCAAAGTTGATTAATTATAGCTTGATAAATAATTTTAAGTATGCTGTTTTCATATTATCAATTGTGCTCATTCATCTATGTCTTTTTAGTATTAAATTGTCGCGTGATGAATGTAGTGATTAATTAGTTACAGGTTATTGTTTTGGAAGGTTTGCTGCAAATGTTAGTATGTCACCTTTAGGAACAATTGGTGTGTTCTTGTGAGTAGTGATTGAATTGAAACCTTAAAAATGTATGAACAGGTCATAGGATTTTCCACTAAATCTCTTTTGAAAGATCTTTACTTTGCTGCAAATTTTAATTCTGCTGGAAAATCTAACTATAAATCCTTTTACACCTACTTATTCGAAGTTTTGCGGAGTTTTTCTGAATTCAGCATTTGTATTATAAACAATGGTTTGGTTTCTGTTCATATTTAGTTGGCTTGGATTGCCTCAAGATAATTGGGTACTTTAGTTTAGACCAAGAATTTAAGTGGCGTGGCACGGGGTCGTGCCGAAAACTTGCCGGCACGGTACGGCACAGTGCGTGCCGAGCCGTGCCGATGAGTGCTGGTCATAAAAAATACATGCGTGCCGACACATAATGGCATGAAATATTTATTTTCTTTAGCAACAAACTTTTTTAATTACTTATTATGTATCTTTATCAAATATTTTGAACTTTATTGAGAAAATTATTTAGTAAATTTTTTTAAAAAAGGTTTTGAACTGTGCCATCGGCACGGGGGATGTATCGTACCGATATCTTGTTGGCACGGTACGGCACGGTGGATACGGTCCGTGCCGATGGATACTTAAATCCTTGGTTTAGACATGATGTGAATCGGCATGTTTGTGTTAGTGTAGCAATAGGCACTCTTTAGGACAACAAGCACAATGATCGAGAGTGTGCAAGCAAGGACTAAGGTAGTTTTTCCTTGCAGCGTGGAGTTGGGATTGTCGTATAAATCCTTGGTATTTCCCCGAACACGATAGAGGATGAGCTATCCCGATTAGGAATTGGGTGGAGAAAAAAAATCCTTTAATTCTGAAGGATAGTAATTCCCATTGGCATGTTGCTTCTACTATCCCCGACCAAATACGATTGAAATAACACCTAAAATTAAAATTCTCTTTGAGGATGTTTTTTGCTACCCTAGTTGGAAATTCCCTAACCAAACACTCATTCGTGTTTGGTTTGATGAATTCTATTGTTGATAGTGATAAATATCTGTAACGAGGACATTAGTTTTGGATGTTGTTCACATTGGCACCGTTTGTTTCGGGGCTAGAACAGGGAATAAGAGGTTTATCCTCCTTATTGTACCAAACGCACCAAGAATTATTCGGTACAGTAGTTCTAGTACAAGCAGAATAAGCTGGAACAACAGTTTTACCTATTATTTTATAATTTTTTTTTTTTTACCAAACTACCCCTCCTCCCCTCATTTTTCTCTTCCCAATACACTCTCATCATCACAAACCCCTCTCTCTCCTTTCTCTTTTTTCCTTCCCAATACACTCTCATCATCACAAATTCCTCTCTCTCCTCTCTCTCTTTTCCTTCCCAATACACTCTCATCATCACAACCTCTTTATTCTTCTTATTCCTCATTCTCATACCAAACACAAAATCTCTTATCCCTAGAACCGAACCAAACGCTTTTTCGCTCTTATTCCGTACTTTATACCTATCCCCAGAATAGCTAGTTCTGGCTTATCCCGTTACCAAATGATACCATTGTGTTTGGTTGGGGATAGTGGGGATTAGCAAGAATAAAGGCCTAGCAAGGGGATATTACGATCCAGCATACACCTTGGAATATTTTTCCTCTAAAGAAAAGCGATATTTTTCCTACACAATTTCACCTGGGGATAGCTCATACCTTTGTTGCATTGGGTACTGGAAATGTTTACCATTACCACAGCTTGATCATTTAACCAAATATTGCCCAAGTAATTTAAGAATATTTAAACAAATGTGTAACTTTTTTGTATGATATAAATATCTGTCAATAGAAACAATGGATTCTAATGTATTGTCTACTCAATTTATGTTTAGGTTGAAGTTTGGCTTTGGCTTAAATGATTCAATTAAATGTGGGCTCATTCCAAGACCTACAAAACCTGCGGTGGGCTGAAATTCTCAGCCCTAACAGAACCCCCCATTTAAAATTTTTCCAACCCAACTAGCCAACTTTGGATAAGATTAGACGTTTCTAGCTGAGGCTTTTGTATATGTTGGAAATGAGTTTAGTGGCTCAAATTAGATTCATGGTTAATAGCTTAATAACTAAATTAATAGTAATACACCTATTGATGTGCTAGCGAAATTAGAGTATCCTACCGTCAAATGATTCGTAGGTGCACCAAGTGCAATGAAGTAGGTTGATTAATTTGAATTTAAATGTGCAAATTCAAAGTTTTTGAGGTTCTACTGATGATTTTGAAAGCATCTAAAGTCGTACGTATAAGTTATTATCCGATCATCAATCAAGAGATGCAGACTTACGAAGGACACAAAACTATTTGAGAAGAAATGGGGTGCGTTATCCAACGTATCAAAGTTTGAGTTTCTACCAGCAAAAAATGAAATGTAGGTGGAGCAAAAGAGAGAATATAGAACATTTGATTTAGATTAGATTTGTACTTACCTATATAAACACGAGGCCTTAGTTTCTATTTCGTAACACAACACATCTATCATATCAGTGGGAAGGCCATCCTCTGAATGGTGTAGGATGCTGATACTATAGGATATACAATCGACCATCTGACTAGTTTATAGTTAACCAATGTTGTCAAATGATGACGACATTATTATTTGGGGCAATTTCCTACATACTCCTAAAATTTTTTCTGTTTTCAGATTTACCCCTCTTAGAAGGCTAATATTAAAACTATCCTTTTTACGTTCCAACTTCTTTCCAAAATACCCCTGAAGTTAAACTCTGTTAGTGTACCGTTTGGAACTGCCGTTATCTGTGTGTAATTACTATTTTGTCCTTTCAAATATACCCTAAACTCTAAACCCGTAAACCCTAAAATCCTAAACCCTAAATCCTAAACCCTAAAACTCTAAACCCTAAACCCTAAACCCTAAAACCCTAAAAAATCCTAAACCCTAAACCCTAAAACCCTAAAACCCTAAACCCTAAACCCTAAACCCTAAAAAACCCTAAACCCTAAACCCTAAAACCCTAAAAAATTCTAAACCCTAAACCCTAAATCCGGGCAAAATAGGTATATCTGATAGTTTTCAACTCCGATTATTATTTAACTCTAGTTTAATCCTAGTTAACTTAACAAAGGGAAACGGTAGGGGTATTTTTAATAACTGTGGAACGTATGAAGGGTATATTGGAAAGAAAAAAATAAGAGGGGTAAATCAGATATTTCTTCATATTTCAGGGGTACACAGGCAATTATCCCTTATTATTTTATAGATATTTGGCCATACGCTAAGTTGTATAACTGTACGGGATATACAATCTATCATCCAACTAGTTCTAGTCATTGGCTGTCATATTCTGATGGTGCAATTTTTTAACTTAATTAAAAAGGAAGCATAGGATGATGTGTAGACAAATAGGATGGCGTTTTTTGCTATGGATCTCAATCAATCTTTGAAACTGAAAATAATAAGAACTAAACTTGACATTAACTAGAAGAATTTAGAAGAAAAATCAAACAAGAGCCAAAAACACTTAGATAAGGGACAAACTATAGATGTTAATAACATAAAGAGCACATCACAAACCTATACCGAAAGAGGCTGGACGACATTGTAAGTGTGGGCTGCAGTAGACTAATTTTAAACTTAATAGAAGTAAAAGTTAGAAAGAGGCTTGCTCATTTACTGTTGTAAAGATGGTGCAAATGTAGCATCCAGTTACCAGGTTGGCAAACTCTCGATGTACAAATTAACTGTTGGGGTAAAATTCAAAATCCCCATTATTTATTAATTTTATTTATTTATTTATTTATTTATTCATTTATTCATTTTATTATTTATTTATTTATTATTATTATTATTATTTATTTATTATTTATTTATTTATTTATTTATTCTTTCTTGGCGCAAAAGAAACCCAACAGAACGTGGCTTCCGTTTCTTGCGCCTAACGGAACGTGGTTTCCGTTTCTTGTGCCTAACTGATAGTTACGTGTGTCGAACGTTGCTCAACGTTCGATTCCCAACGTTCGGTTTTCTTCGTATATTTATATGTTTGTTTCTCCTCTGTTCTTACGGGATAAGAAACAGAGGAAGAAACAGAGAAACTATATTAACCATATTGTTTTCTCGGTTAATCCCGCACGTAAGGACGGGAATACACCTTAGGCCAGTGCTACGCACGCTTCCGGATCCTTTAAAGATTTTGGATTATTTGCGTTATCTGTAAATTTTTTTATTTTATTTTATCAAGAAATCAGTTAGATATTAAACACAATTGAATTTTAGTATATTTTTTTCTAACATTAACAACTTATGGGTCTAGATCTTATCACTTTTGGTGATGATCATTGTCGTATGGTATCTTGGTGCAGCTTTCCTATTGATCTATTTGCATTATGCTGACAACTGAGCTGGACAAGCTTCATTGATTCTGCAAAAATGTTATTTTAAAACTGCAGGCTTTAAAGCAACTAGATAGAAGCATAAAGCTTCTATTGCTGTCAAATGTTATTGCAAGACAACTAACAATTGACTTGAGGCCTATTTGGGTGGTAGATTGCAGACCTCTTAGGAGCTGTTTGGAAATGGGTTAGAACAGAGAATAGAGGGGATATCCTTCTTATTTTTCCAAACGCACCTGAAATCAATCGGTATAGCTTGTTCGAGTACAACTAGAATAAGCTGGAATTACTGTTCTCACTCTTCTCAACCACCCTCTTACTTTTTCCTTAAATACCCTCTCACGTCTACCGAGACACCCTCTTTCACTTTATTATTACATAATAAAGTTGAGGGCAAAAAGGTAATTTACCCTAACTAATACTCTTTATTCATCTTATTCCTCATTATCATACCAAACACAATATCTCTTATTCCTAGAATCATACCAAACACTTTTTTACACTAGTTCCGTACTTTATACTTATCTCTGGATTAGCTAGTTCTGTCTTAATCCGTTACCAAACGGGCCCTTAAAGTCTTATGGTTCCACGTAAGCACAACACCCTAAATTTGCCATGTTATCACCGTTAAATGCCATCAATTGATTGTAGATTAGTTGTATTCAACTGCTCGCGGAGTATAATTCGCTTCTTTAAAATCTGCTCATCGTTTCTGATGTGTGATTTAGTCTGTTGAAATTTTCCTTTCATATATATTTATTTCCATAATGATATAAATGACTGTAACAACATCTTTTTTTTCCCAACATGTGAACGCACATCTCGTTCAGGAAGAAGGTAAAGTCATAACCATAATGTTTGAAGTTTGCGAAACCTAATTGTTTATGAATTCTTGGGTAACTTCAACAGATTCAAATTTCCTTAATCTTTTATTACATAGATTGATCTCGAATTGACAGATTTCTTACTACGGTTTTCGATGGGTTTTTATTTGTTTGCTTTAAATGCTCGTAGATATTAGAAATTTTGGACGGAAAACGCATCAAGGAGGATTTAAAAGAAACTGCGAAATTTTAAGGATTAATATGTTGAAGTGAAAGAACATAATGTTGGATCGTTGGCGCTAACCATTAATCCCAAAAGCTCGAGCTGTTAGAAATACGCAACCAATTCACTTAAAGTGTACAGATACAGCGCCCACGGGTTTCGACCGGACTCAACCCACCTGGACGTTGGGTCTATTGTTGGGCCTCTTGCCGTTAGGTCTATTGTGGACCGCAGTCACACTCAACTTATTGGGCTCACCCAACTCAACTTATTAATCTCCTGGGTTTTTATTTGTTTGCTTTAAATGCTCGTAGATATTAGAAATTTTGGACGGAAAACGCATCAAGGAGGATTTAAAAGAAACTGCGAAATTTTAAGGATTAATATGTTGAAGTGAAAGAACATAATGTTGGATCGTTGGCGCTAACCATTAGCTCGAGCTGTTAGAAATACGTAACCAATTCACTTAAAGTGTACAGATACAGCGCCCACGGGTCTCGACCGGACTCACCCACCTGGACGTTGGGTCTATTGTTGGGCCTCTTGCCGTTAGGTCTATTGTGGACCGCAGCCCCACTCAACTTATTAATCTCCTGGGCCTATTGTCAGGAGTTGGACCTATTTTTAACCCATAAATAAATAGCCAACAATCTCCCCTCCCAACACCTGCACTGTGTGGGAATCGAACCCGTGCCACTGGCTCTGATGCCACTTGTTGGATCGTTGGCGCTAACCATTAATCCCAAAAGTTCGAGCTGTTAGAAATACGCAACCAATTCACTTAAAGTGTACAGATACAGCGCCCACGGGTCTCGACCGGACTCAACCCATCTGGACGTTGGGTCTATTGTTGGACCTCTTGCCGTTAGGTCTATTGTGGACCGCAGCCCCACTCAACTTATTGGGCTCACCCAACTCAACTTATTAATCTCCTGGGCCTATTGTCACGGGCAGGAGTTGGACTTATTTTTAACCCATAAATAAATAGCCAACACATAAGATTATAAATAATTAGTCAAAATTTAGGATTTGATTGTATATAGCTGTTACTGCATTGAAATTTCAACTGCATGTCAGCTTATATAGATTGTTTGGATTGGTGTATTTGAATTTAACTGTCGCAGTTGGAACTATACCCAAATTAGCTTCTAACTGCAGCAATCGACAACGAATTAGATTATACTCGATGTAAGAAAAAACAAATATAGATATAATTGAGCTACAAAACATATGAATATTGCTGCAGCAGCTGCAGTTGCACAAAACCAAATAAAATGAGTGCTTTTACTTTGCTACATACCGTTGACTATTTATTTATGGGTTAAAAATAGGTCCAACTTCTGTCCGTGACAATAGGCCCAGGAGATTAATAAGTTGAGTTGGGTGAGCCCAATAAGTTGAGTGGGGCTGCGGTCCACAATAGACCTAACGGCAAGAGGCCCAACAATAGACCCAACGTCCAGGTGGGTTGAGTCCGGTCGAGACCCGTGGGCGCTGTATCTGTACGCTTTAAGTGAATTGGTTGCGTATTTCTAACAGCTCGAGCTTTTGGAATTAATGGTTAGCGCCAACGATCCTACAAGTGGTATCAGAGCCAGTGGCACAGGTTCGATTCCCACACAGTGCAGGTGTTGGGGGGGGGGGGGGAATTGTTGGCTATTTATTTATGGGTTAAAAATAGGTCCAACTCTTGTCCGTAACAATAGGCCCAGGAAATTAATAAGTTGAGTTGGGTGAGCCTAATAAGTTGAGTGGGGATGCGGTTCACAATAGACCTAACGGCAAGAGGCCCAACAATAGACCCAACGTCCAGGTGGGTTGAGTCCGGTCGAGACCCGTGGGCGCTGTATCTGTACACTTTAAGTGAATTGGTTGTCTATTTTTAACAGCTCGAGCTTTTGGAATTAATGGTTAGCGCCAACAATCCTACACATACTTCTATCCCACAATAAATTACATGGTGAGAAAATGTGTAGCTAGTAAAATAAGCACAATTGCTTGTCAAACATACTTTAAAAGTATAAACAGCTGTATTTATTTATTTTTTTACCAAGCATTGGAACAAGTGGATCATTCTTTTTTTTTTTATATTTTAATAGGACAAACATGTATATTAAATATGCCAACTTTGATAAAATTTAAATTGGATTCTTCGCTCTGATATTATGTGAAATAATTAATTATTTTGTCAAATATTGTAACGATTCGGTCCACTAGGAATAATAACTCGTTGGGCCTAAACAACAGCCTAAAATGTTTAAGTCCAGTTATTATTACTAGTGTCCATGTCTCATATATTTTCAATCACAATTCCATCCACATCCGATGTGGGACTATTGGGGGCATCACAGATTCCCTCCGTTTAGGTCTGACGTCCTCGTCAGTCCAAACACACACACAGCATTACTAGGCGATGTGAGACTTGTCTCGCTAGCCCTGTCATACTCAGCCGAGATTCGCCGCATATTTTCGGCTGGTTATTGGCTTCGATACTAAATGTAACGACCCGGCCCACTAGCAATAATAACTCGTTGGGCTCGAACCACATCTCAAAATACTTAAGTCCAGTTATTATTACTAGTGTTCATGTCTCATATACTTTCAATCACAATTCCATCCACATCCGGTATGGGACTATTGGGGGCATTACAAAGACTTAAATTCGATTTAAATATGTGAAAATAATAGTATAGTATGGATGTATACTACACAACTTTTTCAACTGAATGATTAGAAATGGTTTTTTAGAGAACTTGAATATGTGTTTTTTTTTTTTTTTTTTTTTTTTTGATTTTCTTAAAGCCCATGGAATCTGTCCCTTTTAATAAGTTATCACCATGGTTTAAATGGTACCCATCAAAATTGTGAGTCCAATCAGGTGAGAGGTATTGAATATGAATCCTCTCTTTTAATGCTTTTTGAATTGAAATAAGACAAAATGTTTGGTTACATGGCTCAGTCACACATGTAGTTTTCATGCTTTTGGTTATTAGCAAGTTTAAAACACCTACTTGATGTATCTCCACCATATGCTTATCTAATATAATATTTTGTATTTTCCATTAGAAACTAAAAACAAGTCCAAAATTGCCCCTTAATTATTGAGTTCTTACTTGATGATATCTTTAAGTTACCTGCAAATTTGCGGTATAGATATTAATTTTTTTTATCCAAAAATTATTAGTAAAATGGATGAATATTTGTTAAATTATGAATACTAGTAAAGTACCCGCGCTTCGCTGCGGATATTTTTTATAATTATTTTTAATAATGTAAGAAAAAATTAATATTTGTTTGTAACCTTCATAATAAATTATTCCTGCAAAATTTAAAATTTTATTTTTTTATTCTATTTTTAAATTTAATTCCATAAATTTTAAATTTAAATTAACATTTAAAATCCAAGTACAAATTATATTAAAGTTATATTAAATTTTATATTTTTACTCTGATTTTAAATTTAATTTTACATATTTTTAATTTAAATTGGTATTTAAATTTAATTATAAAACATAATTGAATGAAAATTGTATTATTTAAAATTATTTGAGTTGCATCACAAAAATAAAAAACTATACCGAGTTGCATTCTGTGAGCGAATTAAAGTTGTACTATTTGAAATAAAAATTATACTGTTTAAAATTATTCGAGATTAAGTTTTACCATATAAAATAAAAGTTGCACTTTTTTTAAATTAAATTATACAATAAATATAAAGAGAGGGGGGATTATATATATATATATATATATATATGGGTGTCAACGAGTCGAACACGAGCGAGCTCATTTAAATATCGAGATGAAAAATTCGGCTCGTGTTCTGCTCGTTTATTAACGAGCCGAACACGAGCTGGCTCGCGAACAACAAGTTTAATTTTCATTTCTATTATTATATGTAAAACTGAAAAAAAAAAAGTTATTAAAAATTAATAGCTTAATATATATATATATATATATATATATATATATATATATATATATATATATATATATATATATATATATATATATATATATTCGAGCCGTTATCGAGCCGAACACGAGCGAGCTGACCCCAGCTCGTGTTCGGCTCATTTATTAAACGAGCTGAAAAATTCGGCTCGTGTTCGGCTCGTTTATAAAACGAGCGATTCGATCTCGAGCTCATTTCGAGCCGAACACGAGCTAGCTCGCGAACAGCGAGCTAGATTGCCACCCATATATATATATATATATTTTGTTGGGGGTGGGTGTGGGATCGGTTGAGAGAGGAGGAGAGAGGGTTGAGGAGGAGATGACACGTCAGCACTTAACTCTCAATTAATTATATGTATAGATAAATTAAATTATACAATATAGAGAGAAGGGAGGATTATATATATATATATATATATATATATATATATATATATATATATTGTTGGGGTTGGGTGTGGGACCGGCTGGGGAGGAGGAGAGAGGGTTGAGGAGGAGCTGACATTCTCAATTCTTAATTAATTATATGTATTGATTATCTTGGGCAATTCATTAGTACCGTATATATTTTTTAGTTATAAAAATATATATTAATTTCTCCTCACTTATATCTAGCACAATTAATTAAGAACTTATGGGTAGTTTTGTTGTTTCGTAAACAAAATAATGTTTTAGTGTTTGGATAACAAGAATTAAAAAAAAAAAATTGCTAAATAATTGGTGGAAAAGTGAAAAAGAGATCAATTTTATGAATCTTTGGAATTGCGTATTTTTGTAATGTTGGAGTGCACAAGTAATGTACTATATACTATATTATTATATATTATATTATTATTTTAAATATAATTATTAAATTTAAAAAAAATATCGTTGGTACTTAAGTGTTTGTTTGGCCTTTTCTTCTATTTTGTTTAAGTTTTATCTTTGGCGGAAAACTAAAATAAAATTTTAAACCACAAAAGCAACAAAAAAAAAAAAAAAAAAAAAATGAGAAAAAAAATAGCGAGCTACCTGCTTCATTCATTACGAGCATGAATTTGGCAACAAGAGAGACAACAAGGTCTCTAGATAGAAAAACAACGCGAAAAAAAAAAGAAGGAAAAAGAACTATAACATTTCTAGCCCACGTAACAGCATAGAAGATCTGAGCAAAGGCGTTAGAGATTCGCTCACTACGTTGGCACATTTTTAACCCACGTAACAGTATATTACTTATAGTAAGAAAAACTTAAAAAACTTCAGGTATTTTGGATTTATTATTTTATTAATTTAATATTTGGTAGTTTTAACTCTATCACTAAGTATTTTATAATTTTTATTTTCAATTTTATTGTTTGTTTCACCTTTCGTTAACTTCGTCCTTACACTCATTATGTGTCATGAAAGTGGATAAAAAAGTAAAAAAAAAAAAAAATATATATATATATATATAAAATCTCTTAAAACTTAATTCTAATCGGTGAATTTCCGCTAAGGATCTATAATAAGGTATAAAAATGGGACAAGTAATATTAAAGTGCTATTTATTTATGAATTAAAAATAAATTTAATTTTTTTGCTAATATACAGATAAATTGAGTACGGTCGAGAACTGTGGGTGCTGTGTTTGTATGTTTTAAGTGAATTGATTATATATTTCTAACTGCTTGAATTTTTAAAATTAATGATTAGCACCAACGCTAAAGTGTTTTTATAAAATTACCTTTTTATATTCTTTTGAAATTCTTGTTGATGCTATATTTATTTGTAATGAAAATATAATCAATTTCGAAGATAAAAACAACTAATTAGATATTACCTTGTTTTCCATTGTAGTAATTTTCTACAAACCAATTGAGGATATACCTTCTAAATCACCATTAAAAAATATTTTTTTAAAAAAATAAAATAATAAATATAATAATAATAAAATGAAAAAAAAAGAAAAAGAAAAAAAAAAAACACAATGAGGTGGCCGGCCCTCCATTTCCTGCCGCTCTCGGAGGGTCAAAATCTCAACCTGGTGCCGAGCCTTTTGTGAAATTACACATTGGTCCCTTCTTCGTCATTGCCACGTCAGCTCTTTTGTGTTTGAAAAAGAAAATTATTGATTGTGTCATCACAATGAGATGCTCAAGACAAAACAATAATTTACTGTAAATTGCACCATTAGCTCCAGAACTTTACTTCGGCTTCACTATGGTCCCTGAACTTTAAGATTACAATTTAGCTCCAGTCCTTTATAAATATTTTTAGAATTATTTAAATTATTATCATATAATTAACTCCAGTAGAAAAATTTGGTAAACTTATAAGATCATTATAAATTTTAGCTAGTAGATATATTACAATTTAGAAGATTTTACCATTTTCGTATTTAATAAAAATTATGAGTAGTTTGTAACAAATTTGTTATTTTAAATATAAACTGTATCGTATGTTGAAAATACTGCGAGCTAGTGAAACAATTGATCATAATATTTTATTTACTCCTAAATGTTACAAATTAAAATGTTAAATAAAATTAAGAGGTGAAAATATTGAACTTAAAACTTATTCATTCAAATACTTAAGATGTACTTTTCTGTGAGTAAATAAAAGAGATGCACTCAAAAAAATTATTCGTACGAAGAACATAATCCATATGTTTGAGGGCCACAATAAAATTAAGTAAACTTTCAAGGGACTATAGTGCAATTCTCCCATTTTGTCTTGCCACTTCCTCTCTAAAAGTACACTAACCAACAATACAAATGCGTCTCTCTTTACACTGTTTTCAACGTATTACGTAATTAGTATTATTAAATTTTTAATTCGAAAATAAAAAAATAAATAATTATAATAATAATAAATTTTAGAAAATAATATAATTCAACAAATAAAAATAATTAAAAAAAATAAATTTAACGACAAAAAATTTAGAAATATTATATATTTTGTGTTATCGGTAGCATAATAATTAAACTCTATTTTTTTATATAAATTCTCTTTCTTTCAATCTCTTTCTAAATCATGATAGATAAATAAAAAAGGATTTTATATATATATATATATATATATATATATATATATATATATATATATATATATATATATATGCCTTTGTTAAACCCCTACTCGTCACTTATTCTCCCTCGCCATGGCCACCACTATTCCCCTGCTCTTATTCTCAATTTTATTTTTGTTATTATTATTATTGGGCGCGAACGCAGTAGTGCAGGATCTCGCCACGTGTCTGAAATCGGCGGGGGTGCGGAACTTCACGCTGTACCCATCCGACCCCTCGGACGCGGCCACGTCGCCCTACTTCCCCCTCCTCTCCGCGTCCCTCAACAATCTCCGCTTCTCCCGCCCGCACGTGCCGAAGCCTCTCGCCATCGTCCTCCCCTCCTCCCCCTCGCACGTGCCCTCCTCCGTCCTCTGCCTCCGCAACTCCTCCCTCCGCATCCTCCTCCGCAGCGCCGGCCACAGCTACGAGGGCCTCTCCTACACCACCCCCCCCAAAACCCTAACCCTAACCCTACCCCGCTTCGCCATCCTCGACCTCATGAACCTGAACACCGTCGAGGTCGACCCTGGGTCGGCCACGGCGTGGGTCGGCGCCGGGGCGACCCTAGGGCAGCTTTACTACGCCGTCGCCGCCGCCTCCAACGGCTCCCTCGCCTTCTCCGGCGGCTCCTGCCCCACCGTCGGCGTCGGCGGCCACCTCTCCGGCGGCGGCTTCGGCCTCCTCTCCCGCCGCTTCGGCCTCGCCGCCGACCTCGCCATCGACGCCGTCCTCCTCCATCCCGGCACCGCCTCCCTCCTCTCCCGCTCCGCCATGGGCCCTGACCCCTTCTGGGCCCTCCGCGGCGGCGGCGGCGCCTCCTTCGGCCCCGTCCTCTCATGGCGCCTCCGCCTCGTCCCCGTCCCCTCCATCGTCTCCTCCTTCGTCCTCAACCTCCCCGGCTCACCCCATTTCGTCGCCTCTCTACTCCACAAATGGCAACTCGTCGCCCCCTCCCTCCCCGACGAGCTCTACCTCTCCGCCTTCGTCGGATCCGCTTTACCCGAGTCGAATCGGACCGGCTCCCTCTCCGTCACCTTCAAATGCCTCTTCCTCGGCCCGAGTCGCGCCGCGGCTCGGCTACTGAGTCGCCGGTTCGCCGAGCTCGGGTCGACCGAGTCGGCCTGGACCGAGTCGACATGGATCGACTCGGTCCTGTTCTTCTCCGGTCTACCGAAGGGGAGCTCGGTGCACGACCTCAAAGACCGGGTCCTCCGCAAGAAGACCTACTTCAAGGCCAAGAGCGACTACGTGCGGACGCCGCTCGCATACGGGGACCTGATCAGAGCCGTCGATTTGCTCTCCCGGCAGCCGCGGGCGTACCTGATCCTCGACCCGTACGGCGGGGCCATGGGCCGCATAAAGAGCGACGCGATCGCGTTCCCGCATAGGGCCGGGAACATCTACGCCGTCCAGTACTTGATCGAGTGGACGGCGGAGGACGACCCCAACAGCGCCGAGTACGTGGAGTGGCTGCGGGGGTTTTATGCGCACATGGAGCGCCACGTGTCGTCGGGGCCCAGGGCGGCGTACGTGAACTACGTGGACCTCGATCTGGGCCAATGGACGGCTGGGATCGAAGGGATCGGGATCAGGGGCGTCGGTTGCACGAATCCCGTCGAGGAGGCGAGGGCGTGGGGGGAGAGGTATTTTCTGGGGAATTATGATCGCCTCGTGCGGGCCAAAACCGCCGTTGATCCGGACGACGTGTTCCGCCACGCGCAGAGCATACCACCGTTAGAAAAGAGTGTGTCTTCATCACGTATATCAAATATATTATGTATTAAAAAAAAAATTACTGTTAAAATATAATAAATAAAAAATAGGGATAATTATCTGTTTATTCCTGAAATATAAAAAAATATCTGATTTATCCTTTTTATTTTTTTCTTTCCAATATACCCTTCATACGTTCCACCGTTATTAAAAATATTCCTACCGTTTTCTTTTGTTAAGTTAACTAGGATTAAACTAGACTTAAATAATAATCGGAGTTGAAAACTATCAGATATACCTATTTTGTTCGGATTTAGAATTTAGGGTTTAGGGTTTAGAATTTTTTAGGGTTTTAGGGTTTAGGGTTTAGAATTTTTTAGGGTTTAGGATTTTAGGGTTTAGGATTTAGGGTTTTTTAGGGTTTTAGAGTTTTATGGTTTAGGATTTAGGGTTTAGGGTTTAGGGTTTTAGGGTTTAGGGTATATTTGAAAGGGCAAAATAGTAATTACACACAGATAACGGCAGTTCCAAACGGTACACTAACAGAGTTTAACTTCAGGGGTATTTTGGAAAGAAGTTGGAACGTAAGAAGGGTAGTTTTAATATTAGCCTTCTAAGAGGGATAAATATGAAAATAAGGAAATTTTTAGAAATATGTAGGAAATTGCCCCTAAAAAAATAATAGATTCATGTATTTTAGTTGGTGTGTGTGTCACGAGAAGAAACTTGTAATATCACATTTAGAACATATTGATGCACTAAAAAATATAATATAGTTAAATTATGCTACGTTCATTAAAAAAAAAAAATCATAAAGTGTTTGGATAGTTTAAAACTTAATATTTTTAAAAGCATAATTATATATTACTCTAAAAAAAATGGGACAAAGTAAAAATTCACTAATTTAGGTGATGTGTGTTACAATCCCCAAGGAGGATTGGAGGATGTGGAGAAGAAACATGTAATATTCTTTTCATATCACATTCAAAGCATGATTAATACATAATTGGAGTGAAAATAAAAAACAAAATTTGAGCAAAGAAGAGGAGGAAGATGTATTTGTAAGGAGGGATTTCTAGTAGTTTATTCTGAAGCAAGTTGTTGAAATATTAAAAATATTATTTTTTTAATAATTTAAGTTTTTGAAGTATAATGATTGTTTCATATAATTTCGTACCTGAGTTCCAGACTTGACGGAAAGTGCTGAAATATTAAAAACACCGTTCTCTAAGAACTTAAGCTCAATAACTATGAATGAATGGGAATCGAAATTCGATTTCTACAAAACCAAACAATAACTATCGGAATCGATGAATCTCACTTTAATTAATTTTATAGTCTAAATAAAAGAGGTGGACCAAACAAGTTCTTAGGTCTCGTTTGGCAACCGGTATAAGAGGGAATAAGAGGGTTATCCCCTCATTTTATACTCAAACAACATTTAAGTGTGGGGGGAATAGTTGTTCCCTCCATGCCAGGTTATTCCGGTATAAAGGTAGAATAGCTGTTCCACCTGTGCCCACATGTGGAACAGCTGTTCCACCTGTTGCTTATTATTATTTTTTTTTTAATTAAAATTTTTAAATTATAAGATATTTAAATTTATAAAATTTTAAATTTTTTTTTTATTTTATAAATTTTAATCCCCTCTATTATTCTTATTCCTCTTTAATTTACAAAACACAATTTTTCTTATCCCGGTACAACTTTTATACTCAACCAAACACAAAATTACTATAATTCTTGCTTGTACCTGAACTTATATCTATCCCCGAAATAACCAATTTTTACTTATACCCGAACCAAACGCAGCCTTATTGTATACAACTTCTGTGTGTACTTTGCTTTTTATCAAAAAGATAAAAAATGGGCCACTGGGCAATTTTTCTCTGAAGTCCGGACCCTCTGGGCCTGGGCTCAGTGCCTCTCTCTTTTCTCTCTTACTCCAGGGTATCGTTTGGTTCGGGAATTAGTGAGAATTAGTAGTACCAGGTATAAGTATAAAGTTGAGTATAAGGTAGGATAAATGAAAAAAGTGTTTGGTTGGGATATAAGATAATTCAGGTATAAGAAAAATAGTGTTTGGTTGGGATTGAAGAATAAGAGGGTATAAATAGTTGACTTTTGAGTAAAAAGACCAAAATGCCCTTTTACCTTTTTATGTGTGGGTAAAATTTGGTAATTATATATTGTATTATAACTTTTTAAAATTAGTGTTAATTATTTATATGTAAAAAATGATTAATTTTATATAAAAATTATAATAAATATTTCTGGTAAGATATATAATTTTAAAAAATCAATAATTAGTGTTAATTAGTGTTAAATAAAAATAGTGTTAATTATTTATATTTAATATTAATTTTGTATTTTTTTAATAATTATTGTACTTATCTATTAATTAATAAATTAAATAGTATATAAAATTATTGTTAATTATTTATATTTAAAAATGGATTAATATTATCTTAACATTAAAATAATTTTTTCTGATAATATATAAAATTTTAAAAAATTAATAATTAGTGTTAATTAGTGTTAAAATTAAAGTCATCCGAAATTCTACTTCAATCTGCACTTTGAATTTCACTTTCCATCCAACAAGAGAGAGGGAAGAAGAAATAACTATGCAAAGAGATGAGTAGAAATCATCTTTATTTTCTTTTTTTTAACTACAGTAGGAAAATAGTAGCTCTAAAAAACAAAACAGCAATCAACAAATCGACGCTCCCCGCAACAACGTCCAAATGAGAGCGACAAAAAAAAAAAAAAAAAAAAAAAAAAAAAGAGAGCATCATCACCATCCATCCAATCAACAAAAGTGCCATGAGAGCCCAACAAACCAAAAATAATAATAAAAAAAAAAAAGTAAGAAAAAAATAGATGAGAGGTAAAGCAATAGAGAGAGATAACGATATGGTAAATGGTCTCATCATCGGATCCGCGTAGATCATCTAACTCGTTTACAAGAACATGGCGAAGGCGTGCACCGCCAAGGCAAGCGCCGCCGTCGCTAGGGTCCCGGCGGCCCTCGCGGGCGTCGCCGCAGCATTCTTCACGTCGGCCTTGTCCGACTCGGCCGCGGGCCCGTCCGCCGGGGACTCCGCCGGGGTGGCCGCGGGCGGCGCCGGCGGAGAGGCGTGGTGGGCGCGGTGCCGAGCGTGGGCGGGCGAGGGGGCCTTCGCCTTGGGAGCCGGGGCGGGCGCCGGGGCTGGGGAGGCGGCGGCGGCGGGGCCCGGGGCGGGGGCGGAGGCGGGGGCGGCACCGAAGAGCTCGACGGGGAGGAGATGGGAGAAGAGGAGAGATGAGAGGGGAGAAGGAGAGAAGGGTAATAATAGAGGAGAGAGAAAGTTGGAGTAATTCCTGGGGGGTGGAATCACCGACGTGTTTATACCGGGACAAAAGGGAAAAGGGGGGGATTCGAATCCCCCCCTGTTCCAAAGCGTTTGGGTACAAAGGGGGGGATAACCCCCTTTGTACCCGAACCAAACAGTGCCCAGAAGCTCCACCTTCTTATAACCTACTTTTTCAGATGTTTGGTCTCTGAAAAAATAATTTTTATATAATTAATTTTGATTTGAAAAATTAATTTTAGTTAAAATTATAGGTTGTTTGGATGAGTCTAGTGGGGAAGTGATATTTTTGAAGTGATTTTATAAAGTTGGTTGGTAAAATTATTTTATTGTTTGCAAATAATATATATATATTTTTTTGTAAAATTTTATTTGAAAATTTATATTTGTCGACTCTGAAAATTTAAAATTTTATAATTTAATATCTAAATTTAAAATTTAAAATTTAAAATCTAAAACTTGAAATCATAAATTTAAGATTTAAAATTTAAAATTTAAATTAAAATTTAAAGTTAAAATTTTAGTCCAATATCGAAATTTACATGGTTTTGCTTTTAGGCCTCTAAAATTAGAAATATGATTTTAACAACTAGAATCTCTAAAATTAAAAATCTGATTTTAACAATTAAAGACATATTTTGAAAAAATGGTTACCAATAAAAAAAAATGATCCTAAAATTATTTTTCAAAATTTAGGCCAAACACTTTCTTATTCTCCTTTTGCCAAAAAAAAAAAAAAAAAAAGTTACCTAGATGCAAGCGCAGGCACAGCCTAAATAAGTCAAAAAATTACCGTAAATTTTCTATAATATTGCTTCTATATATATTGTTAAGTTGGCAAATTTATATTTACTTATTTCTTGCCACGTGACATAATTTTTTTCAATTGAGAATTTTGAAACTATCAAATTTTTTCATGATGGGACTCTTCTTATTTCCGACCCCTAATTAGTTATTATTATTATTATTATTTTTTTGACTCTTTTTATTCCCAACTTCAAATGAATTAATTGTGAATTCTTTTCATTTCCAACCTCCAATAAATTAATTGTAAACTCCAAACTCAACGAGTCACTTATGCATCTAAAATTAAATTCAACACACGACTAATACCCAACCATAAAAACTCACATGCAATGACCAACATCGTTCTCTCAACTCTCGCTATCTTCCTTTTGAGTTCTTATTCTTCTTCTCCTCTCTCTCTATGTCACCACATCTCTCTTCGCCATCTCCCTTGGCAACGAAGCTCTCTCCCTCGATCCCTCCACCCTCGATCATTGCCTCCTCCTTCCTGCTGTGGAGAATCTCCAACTCCTTTTCCTCCTCCTCCTCCAAGGTCAAAATTTTCACCGTCCACTCCATGCCACCCTTGCCTAATCCGACCCTCCGTCGCTGAAAATTTTTTACCCCCGACCTCACCGGAACCCTAGACTCGATCCTAACCTTCTTTAGTCGCACGGGGGTACCGCTCATGATCAACCTCTACCAATCGCCACCACTGCCACCACGACCGCCATCGCCGATCAGAATCCTCCATTTCTCCGCCTACTCATCCTCCTTCTCCGCCACCGTCGCCATCGTCGCCGTAGCTCAAGAACGTGAGTTCTCTCACCCTCTCTCTCTAAACTTCATTACATTCTCATATATGTCTTAGATTTTAATCTCAAGTGAATTAATCTTTTACTTCGATTGTAGTTGACATATTCTTATATTAGGATTGAGAATGATCGTTTTTTTTTCCTGATATGTTGGAACGGGAGTTTTAAAACACAGTGCTTGAAATTGTTCTATATAATTTTTGCCTTTCGTATTTATATTATGATAAAAATAAATAAATAAAATATTTTGATAATATCTATCCGCCGCATCACGCAGGTAACTACACTAGTGGTAATTTAAAGTATATGTACAAATTGTTTAGAAATTAGAAATTTTTATATTATAAATACTGACACATTAATAATATACCGAGGCAATATTTTGACAAGCCTAAAATATTATTGAAATTCTAAAGGTGTAACACCTTCATAATTTAAAATAGTCCCATATGTAAAATATAATATGACTAAACTTCTTTCACCTGACTGTAGCATTTTGGCTCGTAAGTAGGCCCAAGAGGTTAAAAGATTTAAACGTGCTAGAGCTAGAGTAGTTTTAAGATAAATGATCGATCCCTAGAAAATTAGGGCTTCACGGTTAATATCAGAGCCAATCACCATCCGAAAATGTGAGATAAATCTCGACTGAGCCATAGTTATAGCAAGCAGAGCCGCTAAAAACCTCTTAACCCGATTATAATATTTTGAACGATAATTAGGCTCAAAAGGATAGAATGGTTAAGCGTGCTAGAAATAGAATAGTTCTAAAATAGATGACCCCTAAAAAATTAGGACGTCACAAACGGTAAAATATAAAATAGTGCGTGGGAGCAATATCAAATTTTTAAGTTAAAAGTAGAGAAATAGGAATTTTGAAATTTTTACTATAAAAAAAAGAAGCTAAAATAACCTTATCCCAAAGGAGTTCTACTTAATTTGGAGTTTTAGCTTGATTTGCTATAGGAAGTTATTAAAAGAAACTTCATATATAATTCACTAATTGCTTTACTTACCACTTTGAATTTGTTAATGTATAATCAATATTACATTACAATTTTGGCTAAATTACAAAAAAAAAAAAAAAACAAAAAACAAAAAACCTTTCCTACAATTCACTTTGTGTTTTACTTACCACTTTGATTTTTTTTTTCTTTATTTAATAATGCTAGCTTAAAGGTATTTTAATGTAGCAAATATCAGATAAAGCGTTTATAAATAAAGAGTTGTTACGTATATACTGACGTTTATGTCAAATATCGATAAAATATATTATGACGTTTTAAAATATTAAAATTTCTATAAATCCTCACGTTATAAAATGTTAAAAAATTAAAAATAATAACAAAATTTATTATTTAATAAATTAGTTTGATACTCATGTAACAGTACCTTTTGAAACGTCGATATTTATTATATTGTAAAAATATTTGAGAATACTAATTTTCTTCAAATATTATTTAAAAAATATTCTTATATTAAAAAAAAAAAAATTATGATGTAAAAGAAGAGAAAAGAAAAAAGATGATGGAGAAGTCTCCGTTGAACAAAGATGCGTGACAATTTTATTCACAACTTTGAATGGTCAACTCATCTTCGAAAGTGACAATAAAAATAAATACATCGACATCACGTAGAAAAATAACGATATTAAAAGATGAATATATGAACGTATCATCGTCCTCAATGATAATAATTATAAAAAAAGAGAAAATTAATGGCTAAGTATAATGGTAAAGAGAAAATCGAGGGTGAATATAAATATTAAAAATATTATTTGTTAATAATTTAAATTTTTATAAAATAATAATTATTTTATATAATTTGATAACTAATACTTATATGAGATACGGGACATGATATGACTCTAATACGATGATTCGATAATTTTTAAAAAATTAAAATACAGATACGATATTAACACAGATAATAAAATATAATATTATTAATATAATAATATATATTTATTATATATAAAATATAAATTTTGATAAAATATTATTATATTTTTCATATCAATGAAAATTTATAAAATTTGTCAATGATAATTTATATATATATTTTTAAAAAAAATCATCATACATAATTTTTTTATATTATCTAAATAATATTTATATATATTTATCAAAAAAGCTAAAAATTTATCAAATTTTATTATAAATAAATATTTTTTAATTGTATGTGTTATGAATTGATATTGAGTGCGTGTTCAAAAAGTATTCACATCAAATATGTGAGTATTCGACACGAACACGCAAAATTTATAGAAATGTACGTAATTCATAGTTTGATAATTGCGGCGAAACGTGTGTTGAATTTAATGTAATAATTTAGCCGCCCACAATTTCATTGGTTGACATTTAAGTAGATCGTTTGTTTCTATGTACTTCTCAACATCATGCATATGGAAATAAGCACACAACGTGTTGCATTGCACCCTCACAAGCTAAAATTATAACATGAAAATATCCAAAGCAACTCTCTTAGGCCCCGTTTCGAACGATCCCCCAAAAAATTACGAGAATAATTTATTTTAATATTTCTTGTATAAGTGAGAATTACTGTTTCTATAATAAAATCTCATTATATTTTTCTTTTCAAAATTACTCCCACTATATTTTTCTTTCTAAAATTACTCTTAGCACGCTTCCCGAGGCACAGCTCCTCTCTGTCTTGTTTCTCGAAACGACATCTCCTTTTCCCCTTGATTTAAATTTTATTTTATTTATTTTTTTGAATAATATGATGAATAATTTATTTTTTTGAATAAAAATATGATGAATAATTTATTTTTTTTTTTGTAAAATAGATTAAATAAAATGTTAAATTAAATATTATTTTCATAAAATATAATTTAATTTTGATTTTTATTTTAATTTTATTTTATTTTTTGTAAGACTTTAATCCATTAATTAAAAAGAAGAAATTAAAATTTAACAAATTTTATCACATAATAAAACTTGAGGGGGGCAAAAAAGTTATTTAACTCAACTAAAACTCCTTATTCTTCTTTTCCTTATTATCATACCGAACACAAAATTGTTTATCCCTGAAATCATTCCAAACGCTTTTTTACACTAATTCTGTACTTTATACTTATCCGTGATATAACTAGTATTGTCTTATCCCATTACCAAACTGCCCTTAGATTGGTGTTACATCAATTGCTTTTCCACCTACGTATGATTCTAATAAGGCGGCTATATTTGAACAAGTTGAATTTTCTTTTTTGAAAAAATTATGAGGAATATAACAAACTATTTGTTTTATTTATCTTTTAAAAACAAGATCAGTAACTCGACTTTAAATTTGAATAAAAGTTTAATCGTAACAGTTCCCCACTAAAACCATTAAATTACAATGAATTTGATGGTGTTTTATAAGATGATAATCATGCAAATTGATTGTGAATTATTATTTTTTTTTTTATTTTGAAGTTCACATCCATTTTCCTAATCTAAGCAATAATTAGTCCCCTTATATTCCTCTTTCCTAGCTTGTTGTGGGATAGTTGGCGCTAACTATTAATTCCAAAAGATCGAGTTGTTAGAAATACGCAACCAATTCATTTAAAGTGTACAGATACAGCGCCCACGGGTCTCGACCGGACTCAACCCACCTGGACGTTGGGTCTATTGTTGGACCTCTTGCCGTTAGGTCTATTATGGACCACAGTCCCACTTAACTTATTGGACTCACCCAACTCAACTTATTAGTCTCCTGGGCCTATTGTCACGAGGCAAAAAGTTAGACCTATTTAACCCATAAATAAATAGGCAACAATTGTAACAATCCGACCCACCAAATCTAGATCTTATTGCTTGCACCAATCTCGTGTTGTAGTTAGTATTTTATTTTGTATATTATAAAAGTATATTTTCAGCTGGTATTTGATTTTGATATCAGCTGTAATGGCTCAACCGACTAATAATAATAACTCGTTGAGTTCAAAACATCAGCCAAAATATATAAATTTAATTTATTTTTTTTTGTTAAGAGAAATATAGCACGTTATCATTTTATTTTATTTTTTTAAAAATTAAACTTGACTAAAAACGTGAAGTAACTAGGTTTCGAATTCTGAACTTTGGATACTAGCTTACTAAGTCCTTTACTATCTGCACTAGAAATGATTATTAATTTAGTTATAATTATTATTATTATGATGATGAGTGACCTTATATTTTCACTTAGAAAATTTTTTTTATTCAATACAAAACTATATATATTGAAGAACAAACACTCACACGCGTTCGTTCTCTCTCTCTCTCTCTCTCTCTCTCTCTCTCTCTCTATATATATATATATATATATATATATATATATATATATATATATATATATATATATATATATATTGGTTATGTAAGATTTATACTATTTTATTAAAATTTTATTAAATTCTAAAATATTATTATTATTTTGAGCGTATATTATTTCATCAAAAATTTATAATACCAAATATTTGATATTATTATTAGGGCATTGCTATCTTTACACCCCATTGAGGGGTACATCTTACACCCCCATCTCATTCTGAGATGGAATAAATTTTATCCGTCACATCGAGTGACTAGTGAAATTCACCTCACCCCAAGATGAAGTGGGGTGTAAGATATACACCTCCGAGAAGATGTGCATTTAGTTTTTTCCTTATTATTAATAGTATAGTAAACGCTTTTTTATATATATATATATTTGTTACCTCCATTGTTCAATTCTCCAGTTAATTACTAGCTCCAATTACTATGCGTACATTCACAGCTCTCTTCTTGTGCCTCCTCCTCATCTTCATCTCAAATTGTAGCTACTCCTTTTCTTCTTCTTCTTCTTCTCCTTCTCCTAGTACTGAAAATAGTCTTCTTACTTCATGCCTCGTCGGGGCCGGCGTTGGCAACTTCTCTCTCGCCGCCGACCCTCCGTCGGCCTCGTACACCGACCTGCTCGACTTCTCCATCCAGAACCTCCGCTTCTCCCTACCCGACCTACCTAAACCCGTCGCCGTAATCCTCCCGGCCTCGAAAGAGCAGCTCCGCGGCGCCGTCCTCTGCCTCCGCCGCGCCTCCCTCGCCATCCGCGTCCGCAGCGGCGGCCACAGCTACGAGGGCTTATCCTACACCACCGTTGCGCGCGGCGACCGCTTCGCGGTCGTCGACCTTATGAACCTCAACCGGGTGCTAGTCGACAGCGCCGACTCGACCGCGTGGGTCGAGTCAGGCGCGACGCTGGGCGAGGTATTGTGACGCCCCACTTCCCAGGGGTCACCCATTCTAGAACTACTCTAGCTCTAGCACGCTTAACTCTCGTAACCTCTTGGATCTTACTACCATCCAAAATGCTATAGCCGGGTTAAGAGTTTTAGTCCTATTATATCATTTATATATAGGACTATTTCAAATTCTGGGGGTGTCACAGGTATACTATTCGGTGGCCGAGTCGAGCCGGTCGCTGGCGTTTTCTGCCGGGTCATGCTCGACAGTCGGGTGCGGCGGCCACATCTCCGGCGGCGGCTTCGGGTTCCTGTCGCGGAAGTTCGGGCTCGCCGCCGACAACGTGGTCGACGCCGTCCTGGTCGACTCGGCGGGTCGACTCCTGGACCGCGACTCGATGGGCGAGGACGTGTTTTGGGCGCTTCGCGGGGGCGGCGGCGGCGGCTGGGGAGTGGTCTACGCTTGGAAGCTCCGGCTCGTTCCGGTCCCGGACCGAGTCGCACTGTTGACCGTTGACCGACCCGGCCCCAGTCGACTCGTCGCCGAGTTGGTGGACGCGTGGCAGCGCGTGGGGCCGAGTTTGCCCGACGAGTTTTACCTCTCGGTGTTCCTCGCCGGGTCAACGCGCGGGAACGCAACGGCTTCGTTCACGGGCCTGTTCCTCGGCCCCAAAAACTCGGCGATGCGCGTGTTGAGTAAACGATTCCCCGAGCTGGGCGCCGAGGAATCGAACTGGGCCGAGTTGACCTGGGCCGAATCGGCGGCCCAACTCGCGGGGCTGGGGTCAACGTCGGAGTTGACCAGCCGCGTTTCGCACGGTAAGGGGTTCTTCAAGGCGAAGTCGGATTACGTGCGGACGCCGATCCCGTTGTACGGGATAATCAGGGCCGTCGAGATGTTATCCGACGAGCCGAGCGCGTACATGATCCTGGACCCGTACGGTGGGGCAATGGCCCGCATAGAGCCCGGGGCGCTCCCGTTCCCGCATAGGGCCGGGAACTTGTACGGGATCCAGTACCAAGTGGGTTGGACGGCGCAAAACAACAGCATGGAAGCGACGTACGTGGCGTGGATCCGCTCGTTCTATAAATTTATGCGGCCGTTCGTATCGCAGAACCCTCGCGCGGCGTACGTGAACTACGTGGACCTGGACCTGGGCACCAATGATTGGAGTAGAGGGGGTTTCAACGACGGGTCCATAGACCCGGTGCACCGAGCGAGGAGGTGGGGGGAGAAGTACTTTTTGGGGAATTTCGATAGGTTGGTGCGGGCGAAGACCATAATTGATCCGCATAATGTTTTTAATGATGCACAGAGTATTCCTCCTCTGCCCATTAATTAATTAATTAATAATAATATTACTTTATAATTATATTAAGTTTAGTGCATATTAATTAATAATAAAAAGTAAAAGTTTAATTTAATTAATAATTTTTTTTGAACGAATGATACCTATTTCAGCTTCGATTTACAGCAAAAACACGAGCAAAAATAATAATAATAAAATAATAAGTAATAGAGTATCGGCCAAGTTTGGTTGAGATTTTGCTGTTAAAATAAAAAAAAAGTACGAGCAAAGAGATTTAGGTGAGCCATGTTTAGGGGTGACAATACAGCTGGCTGTTCGCGAGCTAATTCATGCTCGGTTTGAAATGAGCTCGAGATCGAATCACTCGTTTAATAAACGAGCCGAATTTTTCAGTCCGTTTAATAAACGAGCCGAACACGAGCTAGGGTCAGCTCGCTCGTGTTCGGCTCGAAAACAGCTTGAACATATATATATATATATATATATATATATATATATATATATATATATATATATATATATATATATATATATATATATATATAAACAAAATTGAGCTTCTATGCTCGTAAAAGTACCAAGTTATTTATTTGTACTTGTGAGTTTTTTATCTTTGGATGTAAAAATGTGCGGTTAGGATGATGGTGGGCCCCTTGGGTTTAGTGGGTGGTTGGTAGAATAGTATGATCTAAGGGGCAGAATTAATCAAAGAGTTAGATCTAACGGTAAAAAACTTACAAGCACCAATTGTTTGGTGTTTGTACAAGCACAGTAGTCGAATTATATATATATATATATATATATATATATATATATATATATATATATATATATATATATATATATATATATATATATATATATATATATATATATATATATATAGCTAGGTTGGAATACTATTAATAGTATCAAGTTGTTGGTGCTATTAAATTTTTAAGCATTGAATTAAAAGATGTGTGGTTGAGATGATAATGGACCCCTTGGGTATAATAGGTGGTTGGGAAAATAGTAAAATCTAACGGGTGAAAATAATTAAAGGAATTGATCTAAAGGTAGAAAATTTGATAGTACCAAATGCTTGGTACTATTGATAGTATAGTAGCCGGACTCTCTCTCTCTCTCTTTATATATATATATATATATATATATATATATATAAGAAATGACTATGTAAATTTTACTATTTAGATTTTAGACCAATATAATATAAAAAAATTAATTTTTTATGAATTTTAATTATTAGATTAAAATTTTAATTTTTTTATTTTTTTTAAATTTTACACCTAATAGTGAGAATAAAATTCTAACTTGTTATTCGCGAGCCAACTTGTGTTCGGCTCATTAATAAACGAGCCGATCCCACCTCGCTCGTGTTCGCTCATGTTCCACTCGTTGACACCCTAGCCACATCATTGCATATACATTCCTAAAATATTATATATATATATATATATATATATATATATATATATATTATACTAAACAAACGAGTATCGACCATACACTTTAGTTCTGCCTCAAATATGCTTTTGAATTAGAATCTTTCATTGATTTTAACATGCGGCAAGTTGAGACAGCATATTAATTTAAGGAAAATGCTATGTGTACACCCCTTTCGGGGTGTACATCATACACCCCACCCATCTAAGGGTGGGGTGTGATGATGGGTCATTTGATGTGACCCGTAAAAAGTATCGCCACCATTAAAATGGTGGAGGTGTATGATGTACACCCCTTCGGGGTGTACAGGTAGCATTGCTCTTAATTTAAACTCCTTCAAACATATTTTCAAGCATCATACTCCAAAAGAAATCCAAAAGCACTCCGTATATAAATTAATGCGAAATAATTCAAAAAATATATGTAAATTATTAGATAATTATTAATCTATTTAAAAATATTATAAAAGCTTATCGGAATCCATGCCTGATGAAACACGTTCTCTGATCTTATCGTTTCTCCAACTCCGACAATAAAATGGCCTGGATTGAGTGTTTCCAAGTCTAGATTCGTCGTCTAATTAATTTTGCTCTTAATGGGGCAGGGCAAATTGACGGCAGGAATCCAACTTGGGACCACAACCCTTTTATATTCCTTATATACTAGTTTAATTAGAGTCCCATAAACCCTTTCTACATATTAATAGTTCATACCCAAGATGTTTTAAGAGCCCATATTAAATCACTTAATGACCCTATTTAATTAGATAGTCTATAATATAAATATATATTCCTAATCGAAATCACGATCCGATCCGATGTGAAATTATTGGAGTGTTACAGACTCTTCCTGTTTACATCTTGACGTTCTTATTAGGTTCAAACTATATCGCAAATACAAAATATATCAGAATTATTAGATGATGTGAGATTTTAGAGAAGGATCTTGCGGGTTCAAGAAATAATTCCCACTAAATCTATGGTGTAACAGTTTATCGTCCCACATAACACTTGGCCTCTCACACTTCGCTTGGCATTCGTCTCACATTTTCGAATCGTTACGTGTATTTTCAATCAGAACTTCAATCCTATTCAATATAGGACTATAGGGGTGTAACATTTTGTTTCACATAACACTTAACTCTCACACTTTCGACTGGTATTCGTCTTACACTTTCGGATCGTTATATGTATTTTCAATTAGAACTTCAATCCTATTCGATAGGTGTAACACTTTATGCTATATAATACTTAGCTCTCACACCAATTGACATTCCTCTCAAACTTTTGGATCGTTACATATATTTTCAATCAGAATTCAATCCTATTTGATATAGGGTTATAGGGATATAATACTTTGTTTCATATAACACTTAGCTCTCACCAGAATTTAATCCTTAGGGGGGCCAAAATATATTCAAATAAAAATTTTAGCACATAAATATAATTTTATCTAATTAATTTTTTTTTTAAAAAAATTATTAATTTAATAATTAATGTAAAAATATTAAAATTAAATTTTAATTTACAAGTTTAATTTTTAATTATTTTATTTATATTATTATATTTAAATAACTAGAAATTTTACTAAATCGAACAGTAATTCAGTTAGCGATCGAATTCTTAGTATTTTTAATAAATAAAACTATAATATTTACTAACTATTAGATCAAAGAGCTATTAAATTTAGTATAATATTTTATTTTATTAAATAAAATAGCTCATCTAAAATAGTTAGAAATTTTTTAAAAAATATAAAATAAAAAATTTGGAGTTAAGAGATGTATTTCAAAATACCTTATAAATATGAGACTCTTAGTATATTTTTATTTATTTAAAATGCATACAAAGAAGAAAAAAAAAATTATATTTGCACAAAAAATTATTAAACAAATATTAAAATGATGAGGGGCAATGGCTATCTAAATAAAAGAGAGTTAAATTGATACTTAGAACTATTAAGCAATATTAAAAAATTGAGTGGGGCCTCGACCACTTTAGGTTTTAACATGTCGAGCAATGTAATCCGTACATCCTAAAATGGATGTACGATGTACACTCCACCTATCCAGGGGTGGGGACTTAACCATCCGTCACTAGTCAAAGTAGTGTCCAGTTCAGATAAATCCTATACATTTTATATAAGATTAATGTAGTGACCCGCGCGATGTAACAGATAGATATTATTATTACTAAATTCATATCTAATCTATCACAATAATATAAATAAATTATTCTAATATCTCGAATCGATCAATTCAATACCAAATCACGGAATCAGATCATCCTACGACGGATTTGAGGAACTCACTAGGATCTCACCCTTTTGGAAGAGGTTGGAAATGAGCAAGCACGAGGGATTCGGTGGGCCTCTTGGTGATGAAGAAATTGGAGGCGAAGTATCATAACACCGTCATGTTTACGATCCCCACCACGATTTGCCTGAAGCTGCCTTGCGCCGTCCTCCTCGGCCTCCCCGCTATCGGCGGTGATGGTCGTGGTCTCCACTTCCTCCACCGCAGCCGTCTACGGCTTCGTTGCTGTACTCATTGCCTCTCTTCTATGAAAATCTATAAAAAGGCGAAGCCCACATATATCTCGAGAGTTTGAATTCGTCGATTTTTATAAAAAATTATGTTTCATAAGCGTGATAGAGAAGATATGTGGATGAAAAAGAAAAAGATAAAGAGAGTGACGGAGATATGGAGAAAGTAAAAAAATGATAAATAAAATAAAATTTTAAAAATTTATAAAAAATATTGACACTAAGGCTGCGTTTGGTTGGAGAATTAGTGAGAATTAGTGAGAATTAGTAGTACCAGGTATAAGTATAAAGTTGAGTATAAGGTAGGATAAATGAAAAAAGTGTTTGGTTGGGATATAAGATAATTCAGGTATAAGAAAAATAGTGTTTGGTTGGGATTGAAGAATAAGAGGGTATAAATAGTTGACTTTTGAGTAAAAAGACCAAAATGCCCTTTTGCCTTTTTATGTGTGGGTAAAAATTGGTAATTATATATTGTATTATAACTTTTTAAATATAATAATTGTAGTATTTATAATGTAATTAATTAGATAATATATAAAATTAGTGTTAATTATTTATATGTAAAAAATGATTAATATGGCAACCAAATTTTAATTAATTTCTCTGATAATATATTTAATTCGTAAAAATCAATATTTACTGTTAATTAGTGTTTTAATTAGTGTTCATTAATTTTACTTGTAAAATTTTGATTAATTATTTATTTTGCGTTGGGAACGAGGATGCGGTAGGGGGGGAGAGATTTTTTAAGCCGGCGGCGACGAATAATTTTTCCGGGTTACATATAAGAATTTTAAAAATAAGACATTAGTGTTAATTAGTGTAATTTAAATATTCATTGTAATATATCTAAATTATTAAATTAAATACTATATAAAATTTGAATTATATTGTATGCTAATTTTTCCCACAATAATCTTCATAATCATCATCATCATCTAAAATATTTAAAATTCGGGTAAATATGTAATATTTTCCATTAATTGCAATATTAGCAATTTGTAAAAAGATATTATTTATAAAATTCAATACAACATTTATAAAATTAAACAGTAAATAAAGGTATTTCATAATAATTTTTTCTACAAATAACTTGCTCAATACATTACTATACTAACTTAGATAACAAAATATCACATATAAACAAAATTAACTTTTAAACATTACAGATAAACTATCCAATTAACAATATAATTAACATTGCAGATAAACAATCTAAATTATTAAACAAGCTAACTAACATTATATTACAATATTAATTCTAACTTCTGTTATTCCACAACTCCGCCGTAATTTGATTGCGAATGTCGTCTCCCCGCTGTGACTCTGATGTAGTATAAATCGTAGTCGGCACTTCCACATCATCCTCTGGAGGCTCTGAGTTATGCGCTTCGTTAAAATATCTGTCATTTCCTTGATGCCGTCGAATAAAATTATGGAGCACACAACATGCCATAGCCATGTGACACTGCACTTTATAAGGAAACGGTGTGGCAATATTTAAAATTTTAAATCGTTTTTTTAAAATTCCAAATGTCTTCTCTACCACGTTTCTTAATTGGGCGTGCCGATGATTATACAAGTCTTTTGGCGAACGATGTAAACGACCACGACTGTTACTATCAAATTGACTCAGATGGTAACGCTCATTTCTATAAGGTGCCAGAAATTTATCAGTATTCGCGTATCCGGAATCAACGAGATAATATTTTCCTGTATATATAACAGAAGTGTATACAACTTGTAAGACATAATTTAAACCAATAATAATGAAAATATATATGAATAATTTTTTAAAAAATGATACCTTCAGGAACACTAAAACCTCCACTTTCACATGCCCATCTGAGTACCCGCATATCAGCGGCAGATCCTTCCCAACCGGTGCATACATAAAAGAAAATATGATCAAAAGAAACAGCCGCCATCATATTTTGTGATGTAAATCCTTTGCGACACCGAAATCGGGTTTGTTTATGTGTTTTTACAATAACTGGAATATGCGAACCATCCACCGCCCCAATTGCATTCTACAAATGTTAATGTCAAGACATAGTACATTTTCAAATTAAGTAATAAAATTGGACAATTTAGAGGTAATTAAAGTTATTCTCCCTTACCTTGAACGGATGGAAATTCATATTGTCAGCAATTCTTGGATGAACTCCAATATTACTTGGCGGCAGAGTTATGTATTCATCTTTTAGATGAATTATTGCTTTTAGAACATTGTTAAAGTGACGACTAATTGTTTCCCCTGAATGTTGAAAAGTCTCAGCGAGGACCCTGTTTACAACACCATGTCCAATACAATATAGGAAAATCGCCAATTGTTCTTCAACTGTCATATTCCGTGTGGCAATTAAAAGGCCCTTTCCAACAACCTCATCGCGTAGAGCCATAAATGTAGTTGTCGTCATTCTAAAATGAGTGTACCCCCGGTCTGGATGACCATTCAGTATATCACAAATAAACTGATGCCCAGTAAATGGACGGGTACGACATGGTTGTCTGGTTATTGGACTTGTTTCATTTATACAACCTACGTCAATAAGCATTATTATGACTTGCACCCAATATTCTTCATCGTCTTCTAATATTGCGAACAAATCCGCATGAAAAGTTGACGAAAATATACTTCGATACATTGAACCATCCATTATAACTGCAACAATATTAATGGCATTTAGCGAAGGTAACTTGTAGGCAAAGAAAGTTCTAATAAATGTATATAATGTAGCACGAATATTCATATGTCTCGATACAACAACATATTACAGAACAAATTAATACATGAAAATTATTACAACTATCCTTCAGCAATGAGCATTAGTATTAGAAACACCATAAAGTCATCATCATCGTCTAAAATAATCATCATCAAATCAAGCAAACTCGAATTACCTACACTTTCATAAAATGTAGGATCCATAATATCTGCATCGAAATTTCACCCTATTAGCGAGAAATCATGATAAGTAAACATGATGTAATATCTATCGATATGAAATACCAACATTCAAGTTATATATACATAATTGCAACCAAACTGTCGTACTAAATATTACAAACCTCCTACTAACAGTGCAACTTTTAAAAATACATGTTCGAACAGTTTTCTACTACTAAAAGTTAAGATAAATTAGGTTACAATGGTTGTATTTACACTACTTAATTAAAACATAAAAAAATTGTCCACTAATTGCCGGGGAAAAAAGGTCGATAGATCAAATTATCTTTCTCTAATTGCATTTCTACCCAGTCTTTAGCAAGATCGTCATTCATTGTCATAAAGAGTTGACGATTCTGGGGATCTTTCAAAGCTTCGCCGGCCGCCAAAATCTTACGATTGTTGAGACCTTGCATCAGGTATACGCGTTGCATACAATCCTCGATTGGAGGAATAGGGCGGCGACCTTCAGAATCCCTATTATACATGTGCTTTACAAAATCAAATTTATCTTTTCCTAACTGCAACATCTCTCCAAGAGCGTCAGCGACTGTGTCGCTTTTCTTCCGCCGTCCACCACTCGACGGTCGGTTAGTTCGTTGGCTACGCTCGGGGAGTGGGGAACGAGGCCTCTTGCCTGCAGAGCTGTGTCCCGACCCACTGGTATTCTTGTTGGGGGGATGAGGGGTAGGTGTGAATTCGGGTTCTCCACCTTCCATGAAATCATTCACTGGTGGCCCAGATGACCCTGCTTCAAATGGAGGCGGTAAGAGATATAAACCTTCCAATGTAGGAGCAATTATGTTATCATCCTCACCAGGGGATGATGAGGACGAGCTAATTACAGTGGTGGGCGGCATGACTGAAGCAAAGCTATATCTGCCGCTTGCGGTGGTCTTCTCCGTAAGGAACTCAATATCCTTATAGGGTGGAAATGCTTTATCTCTACATCTGGCATAAGCCGGGTTTTCCTGAAGGTCGGTTAATTATATTAGTCTAAAAATAAGAATAATATTCGATTAAAATTTAGGTGAACCGAAATGGAATCACATTACCGCGATCACCGCATCCCAGTCAGCACTATCGCCAGGCGTGGGTATATTGAGGTTAAAATCCCATCCCCATCCGCTTTTGTTGACCAACGAATGGTACAACGAGAAAGTGCGCTTCAAGACTTTCAATCTATTTTTCACCTTATCCTTTGTTAGTGTTAAATTATTTCGTCTATTTATCTCTCCAACTATTCTAACCCATGCAAGGGTCGTGAATGTTCCATGAACATTATTGCCTAAGGCATGTTCCTCCGACAACAACGCTAACAGACATGCATCCAACGACGGGGTCCAGTTGGATGTACGCGACCACGCTTGCGAGCGAGATCCACTGGCTCCTTCTGGGTTATTCATGTCCCCCTGATTGCTTTGACCGGGAATTACAAGTCTCTTAGAAGGACGCATCTGTAGTTAATGTACGTAGTCATTTATATATTTATCATGTTCGAAGCAAACACTATTACAAATGTCATATTTAAATAAGTTAAACACATGTAAGGTAAGGGGTCTGTCTCTAATATCGATATTCCAAAAGAAAAATGATTTTTCAAATGCAAATCATAATTGGCATACAAAGTTTGTGATATTGGCATATTTAAGATACAAAACAAATTGCACAACATATAATAAATAAAGACATGTATGCTAAGGGGTATGGCAGATAGGATAATGAAGACTACATAGTTATAATTGCAACACTTTATTGCCATCAACAGGTATCGATATTGACGTCCAATAGGATATGCGATTCAACAATCAAATTTTGTTGTTTTGTACATAATTGCAAAATGTTTTGATTTTTTTTGGAACACGGGCTCAAGTGGTCGCCAACAAGCAAGGGGGTGCAGTGGATTATACATCCATGCCATCCATCTATTGCCTATGGCAACCGTCATCATCGCCGAAAATAATTTTGGTACGTACACGGGCTCAAATGGTTTACAACAAGCAAGGGGTTGCAGTGGATTTACATCCATGCCATCCATCTATTGCCTATGGCAACCGTCATCATCGCCGAAAATAATTTTGGTACGTCCACGGGCTCAAATGGTTTCCAACAAGCAAGGGGTTGCAGTGGATTTACATCCATGCCATCCATCTATTGCCTATGGCAACCGTCATCATCGCCGATTTTTATAAGAATCATCCGACAATACCGATGTATCCTCTAGATTCGGGAGCGGACAATAAAAAGCTACGTTATAACATAACATACTGATTCATCATGCGATACCAGCATCACCCCACATTTAGCCACATATTAGATATAGAAGAAACCTCATGTAAACGAAAATGGAGCCAACATTGGACAAGCACAGACAAAAGATTAGGATAGCACCTTCGAGGCGGGACGGATAAGAGATCGGGCACAGATCTGGCACAGAGAGATAGGGTAGATACAGCACACAGGGCGGGCAAAGCTCAGGCAGAGAGGCGGCCGCGGTCACGGACAGGGGATATGTGCACAGGTGCCGGCAAGACAGGACAACCGGGCGCAATACAACAGCTCGGCCACAAAACACACACAGCGGGGCACAGATCACGCACAATGGGGCACGGATCACGCACAGATTGGCACAAATCACGCACAAAGGGCCACAAATCACGCACAGAGGGGCACGGATCACGCACAGAGGGGCACGGATCACGCACAGAGGGGCACAGATAAGCTCCGAGAGGGCGCAAGGGTCGCGGCGAGGACCAAGGAGAAGTCAAGGGCGTCGGATGGCTTGAGGAGATCCGAGAGGCCGTCGGATGTTGGAGGAGATCCGAGAGGGCGCAAGGCTCGCGGCGAGGACGAAGGAGAAGGTCTAGGGAACAATGGACAAGCGGAGGAGATCCGAGAGGGCGTCGGATGGCGGAGGAGATCCGAGATGGCGACGGATGGCGGAGGAGATCCGAGAGGGCGCAAGGCTCGCGGCGAGGACGAAGGAGAAGGTCTAGGGAACAATGGACAAGCGGAGGAGATCCGAGAGGGCGTCGGATGGCGGAGGAGATCCGAGATGGCGACGGATGGCGGAGGAGATCCGAGAGGGCGCAAGGGTCGCGGCTTGGACGAAGGACAAGGTCAAGGGCGTCGGATGGCGGAGGAGATCCGAGATGGCGTCGGATGGCGGAGGAGATCCGAGAGGGCGCAAGGGTCGCGGCGAGGACGAAGGAGAAGGTCTAGGGCATCGGATGGGGGAAGAGATCGTTTGGATGGGGGAGGAGATGGGGTCGGATGGGGGAGGAGCTGGGAGAAGAGGACGAACGAGAGGGGAGTGAGAGGGGCAGGGGCATTAATTCATGAGAGAGAGAAAAGTAATTGGGGGGGGGGGGGGGGGAGATGTTGTCGGATGGGGGAGGAGCTGGGAGAAGAGGACGAAGGAGAGGGGACTGACAGGGGCAGTCAATAATTCATGAGAGAGAGAGAAAAGTAATTCGGGGGGGGGGGGTATAGAATTAAAATAATTCCGGTACAGTGGGCAAAAGGGGGGGATTCGAATTCCCCCCCTGTTCCAAAGTGTTTGGGTACAAAGGGGGGGATAACCCCCCTTGTACCCGAACCAAACGGTGCCTAAGCATATGTATATAAAAAACTAGGAAAGAGCAGGAGTTGGATAAAAAAAAATAAAAACACAATAGATAAAAAAAAAATAAAAAAAAAATAAAATAAAAAATATTGGCATGCAAATGTATTGTGTATTAATATAGAGCTAATAGAGTAATATATAGAATTTTTTTTTTCTTAAATGTATATAATTGGATTAATTTTCCGAAAATGGGAAAAGATGAGGGTCAGTGACGTGGATTTGTCAATTGATCGTTGGATCAGCATCGGACGGTTGATGAGCTCCGAACCACGTGTTCTTTTTTTGGGAGCTAAAGCCTCTAAACGCGCGTTCTGTCGCATTTTGCACGAATGTCCCACATTTTGTTCAATTCTCATTTTACTCCTCTTATAAGCGCTTTAATTCAATTTTATACTTAATTTTTTTTATTGATCAAGTAACATTTTTTTTTTTTCTAATTATTAAATATTTATCCAGTCCCTGATCTTTTTCTAATTATTAAATATTTGATTATTTCATGAGATTAATTAATAAATAAGGTCCTAAGTCCTAACATTTCCTTGGCCCCACAAGAATATTCTCGAAATATAAAACAAAAAATCCTCGTAATTCCCAATTATTCTTTTGGGCCCCTTCCTCGCAACGCATAACGCGGCATATGCGGTGATGCGTACGGACGACACGTGGACCGTCCGATCTGATCACGAGCAATTCTCCCGTACAATAATGGACGGTTGAGATCGAATCACGGGTAGTTGGTCGGTGGATCTGTATAAGGTTGTCTCTTTACTTTTTACCGTACGGGCTCAGTCTCCCACTGTTTTTGTACTATTATACCTCTCATTTCGACATATTTGTTTTTAGTACGTAATATCTGTTATCACATCATAATAACTGGGGGCCTATTTCATAAATTGTATTGTTGAGGGGGCCTCATGCACTTTTATCACATATTGCTATTAAATTCGGGGACTCGTCGCTGATCTTTCGCTCTCACTCTCTCTCTCTCTCTCTCTCTCCCAAATCTCATCTCAAACCCTAAAACCCTAACAAAAGGGGAACCCAAATTGCTAGGGTTTCATCGTTGCCGATCGATCCGAGCTCTGGGATCGCGATCCCCTGCAGTGAATCTCCCCATTCCTTCGATCTGGAGCGTGGCTTCATCTCGGGGCGACGATGAGAGTGCCGATCGAATCTTTCCCTCTAGGGTTCCGCTTCCACCCCACGGATGAGGAGCTCGTGAACCACTACCTCAAGCGCAAGATCAATGGCCGGATCAAGTCCGATGTCGAGGTCATCCCCGAGATCGATGTGTGCAAGTGCGAGCCATGGGATCTACCAGGTAATCATCTTTTGTTTGCTGAGATTTGGTTCTTAGATTGTGAATTTTGAACCGGATTTGATGGATTTAGAGTTGGAATTATGGCGGGGGAGTGTTTTTTAGGTAAATCGCTGATTAGATCGGATGATCCGGAGTGGTTCTTCTTCGCGCCCAAGGATCGGAAGTATCAGAGTGGGCACCGGTGGAATCGGGCGACGAAGAAGGGTTATTGGAAGGCGACGGGGAAGGATCGGTGCATACGATCGAAGAACACGGCCACCGGAGCCGCGAAGCAGAAGTCGGCGGTGATCGGAATGAAGAAGACGCTCGTATTCCATCGGGGGAGGGCGCCCAGGGGAGTCCGCACCTGCTGGATCATGCACGAGTACCGCACCACAGAGCGCGAGTTCGATTCCGGGGAGCAGGTTCGGATTTTCGGTTCTTTGCTCATTGTTTGCATGCTTCTTTAGCTCAGCATCTGCAGGTGTTCTCAGCATTGGTTATCTTCAGTATTGTGTGCAGTAAATTGTAAAGAGATTTTGGAATCGGGTTAAGGTAGAATTAGCTAAACCGGGGATAAGTATAAAGTACGGAATTAGAGCGAAAAAGCGTTTGGGATGGTTCCAGGATAAGAGATTTTGTGTTTGGTTTAATAATAAGGAATAGGAGGAATAAAGAGGATAAGTTGGGTAAATTACCTTTTTGCCCTCAAGAGTTAATATGTGATAAAGAGAGAGAGAGGAGAGAGAGGGATTTGTGATGATGAAAATGTATTGGGAATAAGGAAAAGAGAGAGAGGAGAGAGAGGGATTTGTGATGATGAGAGTGTATTGGGAAGAGAGAAAGGAGGGGAGGAGGGGTAGTTTGGTAAAAAAAAAATTATAAAATAATAAATAAGAACTGTTGTTCCAGCTTATTCTAGTTGTTCTGGGATAAGCAATACCAGATGGTTCCAAATGCGTTTGGTAGAATAAGGGGGATAAACCCGCTATTCCCGGTTCTAGCCCACATCCAAACGGGCCCTTTAAGAGTTTCTGCTGTGGCAGGAATCTAGAATGAGAATTCTGAGTGCCAGGAACAGAAGCGCCGTTTGGTGCTTCTGCTTCTACCGCCGAGAGAAGTGCTGATGGAATTTAAATACAGTGCTTAATTACTTTTTTTTGTTTTCTTTCCTAATAATTATTGATTCTGTGGTTTGTTGTTATAGTTTTGTAGGGTCAGTAGTTAATTTGCGTAATGCAGGAATAGAAAGTTAAATTTAGTTACGGTACAAAATCAACAACATTAGTGACCTGCACAGTGAAAATTTGATGTGCCATTGGTTTGCTGTGACTGCAGCTAAAAGGCGAAGCATTTGTAAAAATTAGGCAAAGCATAAGTAGTAGCAGCTTAATCAATGGCGTGTGATTTGTTTTAGCATTAAATTTTTTAGTTTTCTCCCTTTTTCTACCGATCGAATTGGACGGCCGTTATCCTCAGTCGCAAGTATTTTTAGGTTGCGTTTGGTTCGGGTATAAGAAAAAATTTGTTATTCTTGGGATAGGTATAAGTTCAGGTATAAGTAGGAATTAAAGTAATTTTGTGTTTGGTTGAGTATAGGAGTTGTACCGTAAATAAGAAAAATTTTGTTTGGTAAATTAAAGAGGAATAAGAAAAATAGAGGGGATTAAAATTTATAAAAAAAAGAGGCTAAATTACAGAAAATTTCTCTGTAATATCCCGCTTTTTCATTTTGCCCCCCTGTCTTTTAAAAGCCTACATTTTGCCCCCTCGTAATTACCGAAATATGCATTTACCCCCCTCCGTCACCATTCCGTGAGTGAACCGTTAATTTTTTAAAAAATATTATTAGATATACCCAAAATACCCTTCAAGAATGGCGGGAAATAAGTTAAAATCCATTCTCTCTCCAATATAAGGTAAGGGCATTTTCGTCAATTTACCTCTTCCGTTAACGCCGTTGCTCCCTAAAGACAATTCGGTAATTACGAGGGGGCAAAATATAGCCTTTTAAAAGACAGGGGGGCAAAGTGAAAAAATGGAATATTACAAGGTGGTTTTCTGTAATTTAGCCTAAAAAAATAATTAAATTTTATAAATTTAAATATCTTATAATTAAAAAAATTTTAATTTTAAAAAAAGAAGTAAGCAACAGGTGGGGTGGAACAGCTGTTCCACCCTTATACCGGATAACTTGGTATGGGGGGAACAGAACCCCCCATCCAAAATCACGTTTGGGTATAAAGGGGGGAATAACTCCCTTATCCCTCCCTTATATTCATTACCAAACGGAGCCTTAGGATATTGATTGGATCTTTAGGGAAGATATCTAAGGTAGATAGCTAACTTTTGTAATCGGCTTACCAGTAAATGATTTATTTCTGTGTCTTATTTGTTTCTGTGTCTTCTAATTAGATAATACATTACGAAAAGCATCTATAGAAAAGAAGAAAGTGATTTCTACAGATATTGTAGCGGAAGATTTAGCAGAGAATTTATATATTCATTTCATAATTGTTGCTACTATTCACTTTTTGTGACCTCTAATTGTATTGCAAATTTTAGGGCGGGTACGTTCTTTATCGCCTCTTTAAGAAGGGAGAAGATAAAACTCCGAGCTCCAACATGGAGGACGTGGAGACAAGTGGCCTTTCTCCAACTCCTTGCAGGTCCTCTCCTGATGATGCTCAGCATGAGGCAGAGGCCATAGAAGAGATGCCAACCCCATTAAACCAGGAATCTCCTCCACCGACTTTGCAGAACGACTACCTACAAAGCTCGGCTCATTCTGTCGAAGGGCAACCTGCGGAGATCAAGAGATGTCTACTTGATAAACCTGAGTCTTCAATGGCTTATCATACTAGACCAGATGGGAACTTTCGCAATTTGACCTCTAATGCTAATATTGGTGAAGCTGGAGAGCAGGTATCTGGAATTATTTTTGAGAAAACTTCTTTTCTGTTGATATGAATAAATGCTTACGAGTATTTTGACCGCATTTTGATGTTTAATTCATGGGTTAATTGCATACATGTCCCTGTAAATATGTCGAATTGTAAATATATCCCTACAAAATTCAACTTTTCATATTTATCCCTTCAAAAATCCACCGTTATTCAAATATGCCCCCACCGTCCATCTCTGTTAAAAAAGTTGATTTAACCCTAGGTTAAATGCTTAACCTTGGTTAGATTAAAAGTTGAATTTACATATTTATCCTTTCCATATTATACCTCAAAAAAAAAAAAAGAAAAAAAGAAAAAAAGAATTATTTTGATGATAGAATTTTATGATTTTTGGAGAGGGGCATTTTTGTAACAAGTATAATGGTATTGCTTTTGGAGGGATATATTTGTAAGGGGGCAAAAAAGTCATTTCACATCGAATCTGTTAAAAAATAAACAGATTCCAAACGGGGATTAACCAGAGGGGCATATTTGAAGAACTTTAGATTTTTGAAGGGATAAATATGAAAAGTTGAATTTTGCAGGGATATATTTGCAATTCGACATATTTGCAGGGACATGTATGCAATTAACCCTTAATTCATATACTAATGAAAATGAAAGTGAAAATGTTTCTTTTGCTACAATGCAGGCCGATCCACTGCAGAACTTTTTAGATGGGTTAGATGACCACCCGTGCTATGGGCAAATGGATCCTAATCGGTTTCCCAGAATCGGTTCCCCAATGCTTCCATACACAGACTATCCTTTCTTTGATGATATCAACCAAGGATCATCTTCGAGATACTTTGATCCGGATGATATTAGTGAGGACTCTATCAATGATTTCCTCAATATGGTGATTATCAACCCTGACGAGCATCTGCCCCTGGTCTCCAATGTTCAGACGGATTCAGTTGATGTGATAAAACTGCAGGGTGGCACCTTTTTCTCCTCATCGTGCAAGGATAGCACAACAAGCAGTGATTCTGATGTAGGATTAGCTCAGGCAAGTTCGACTAAATGTTTATTTATGTTTATTTTTCCCTTTGCTTTTTGGATTCTTGGGTCGCCCCTTCTTTTCGCTGATAACTAATAAGAAAGAGTTTTAGTCGGTGACTAATAGCGCCCGATTAAGAGTCCTAAAGAGAGAAAATAAGGATAGATATAATAATTAGGGGCAATTTCCTACATACCCCTAAAAATTTCTCTGTTTTCAGATTTATCCCTCTTAGAAGGCTAATATTAAAACTACCCTTCTTACGTTCCAACTTCTTTCCAAAATACCCCTGAAGTTAAACTCTGTTAGTGTACCGTTTGGAACTGCCGTTATTTGTGTCTAATTACTATTTTGTCCTTTCAAATATATCCTGAACCCTAAACTCCTAAACCCTAAAACCCTAAACCCTAAACCCTAAACCCTAAAACCCTAAACCCTAAACCCTAAACCCTAAAACCCTAAAAAATCCTAAACCCTAAATCCTAAAACCCTAAAACCCTAAACCCTAAATCCTAGAACCCTAAAAAATCCTAAACCCTAAACCCTAAAACCCTAAACCCTAAACCCTAAAATCCTAAAAAATTCTAAACCCTAAACCCTAAACCCTAAACCCGGGCAAAATAGGTATATCTGATAGTTTTCAACTCCGATTATTATTTAACTCTAGTTTAACCCTAGTTAACTTAACAAAGGGAAACGGTAGGGGTATTTTTAATAACGGTGGAACGTATGAAGGGTATATTGAAAAGAAAAAAATAAGAGGGGTAAATCAAATATTTCTTCATATTTCAGGGGTACACAGGCAATTATCCCTAATAATTATGTCAAAAGAGTTCTATGGATAAATACCCTGGGACGGAATGAATCTAAATGCATCTCTTTCTCTTTTCATCTTTTGCAATTCAGGCAACTCCTGATCTGGGTAGGTCATTTGCTGCCGTCCCACCAACACATCCACCTTTCCCTGTCCGTAGTGAGCGTCGAAGAAGAAGCATTGTCGCGAACTCGACTAGTTCAGCTGCCGAGTCCTTGCATGATTCTTCTAATACCATGGAAGTATCAAGTGCCCAGAATAGTGCGACAAGCAATGGGGATAATCTCGACGAGACTGGAATTAGGATCAGGGCTCGACAGTCGATGGACTCAAGCTTTGCGCTCGAGCCGCAAGGCAATGCAACGAGAAGGATCCGGCTTAAAACTACTGTTAAAAATGCATCATATGTTGGTACCGACAGCGAAACAAGCACTACGAAAGATGACTTTGGAGATACTGTTTCTATCAGCAGCAACGATGGCATCGAAAGCAGCGTGGCTAATTCCGAGGTGAGGGGGCCAGATTCTACGGGGAACTAACTCCTTATAGAGAGTCGTTTAAGGATGTGCATCGTATGAAGCCAACTGTCCTTGTCTTACAATCCAACTGTCCAGCTGACCATCCTTTCCATATTTTTTAAAAATTATATACTACACATTTTTCTTTACCTCAAGGAAAAGATGGAATCAACTGGACGGCACGGATTTTAAGGGCCCCGTCCCCCGCCTTTCATTTGCGAAGAATCAACTGAACGTAACCTGTTTTTTACAGGTTGAAGAGGATTCGGATGAAAACATTCCCGAAAGTGACGACGTTTCGAACCGCGGTATTGTGGACAAGCTCAAGGAGTTATCAGTTCATGGTAATTAAAGCCATTAACCACTGCATTATTTCATTATATTATGCATTGTTTAAAGGGGCAATTTCCTACGTACTTCTAAAAATTTCTCTGTTTTTAGATTTATCCCTCTTAGAAGGCTAATATTAAAACTATCCTTCTTACGTTCCAACTTCTTTCCAAAATACCCCTGAAGTTAAACTCTGTTAGTGTACTGTTTGGAGCTGCCGTTATCTGTGTGAAATTACCATTTTGCCATTTCAAATATACCCTTCTACCATAACCAACTTTTCTTATGTATCCTTAAAGAGGGGGGACAGCTGAAGGAAAATGTTTTAGTAGATAGGGGCAAAATAGGTATTTTCAATAGTTTTTAACTCCGATTATTATTTAACTCTAGTTTAACCCTAGTTAACTTAACAAAGGGAAACGGTAGGGGTATTTTTAATAACGGTGGAACGTATAAGGGATATATTGGCAAGAAAAAAATAAGAGGGATAAATCAGATATTTCTTTATATTTCAGGGGTACACAGGCAATTATCCCTTGTTTAAACTATAATTATGTGTTTGTTGTTATTTGTACTCTCCTTGAACTATCTTAGACCCTACTTTTTTCATTCTCTTTTTTCCGTTCCGTCGCCTAACCATGCTCCATGTTCTTTAACTTCCAGTTGATAAATCCCGACCTGGATCTGCGCGCCGAGAAGCTCAAAGTGTGCTGAGATTGAGAACAAAGCGGAGCGAAAACAACGGAAGCTTAAAGAAAAACCCACCTCGCGCCACAAGAAAGCGAAGAAATAGTTCAGTTAGTTACATTTTCTGGTCGGTTCTCGCCGCAATCGTTCTGCTGCTCTGTTTTGTCACATGGAAGCTGCTAATCCCTCCTCACCATGTCTAGAATTTACGTTGGCAGGTATATAACATTTCGCGAACAAAGTTTATGTGCTGTAGTCTCTGTAAGTAGAACATTTGGGTAAAGATTCATACCGGAGAATTGCGGTTTTAACCTCGCTAATCTTTTCTTAAACAGAATAGTCTCTGGACTTCAATTAATATCTTGCAATACCATCCTTGGAACAACCTGTTTACATGGTTGACAATGCAATAAATTAGTCGAGTTTGGGGACTAAACTGTTCAACCAAAAGCTTAGAGGAGTAAATTGCAATTTGCCAACTGTTTTTACCCTATGCTAGCACACTTCTAACCTGTTTGGAGTCTTAAAAAAATGTTTATTGTTGTTGTGTAAGCTTTATTGAGAGATACATGATGCACCTGTAAGTTTACTTTTAGTCCCTGAACGAGTGTATGCTGTAATTTCCTGTATCTATCTGTGTTGAAATGTAATTGCTAAGATTAGGGTAGTTTTTTGTTTGAAAATGATTTTTTAAAATTTTGTATTTTTAAAAATAGTCCTAAAAAATTTGTAATTGCAAAAATGATCCTATGGGTGCCAACTGGGCGCCACGTGTGCGCGCAACGTCAGACTCGGATTGAGTTAAACACGCATTCTCAACCTGTGTGTTTAGACGCGGATGGAGAGATCGAGGCACGCTTGTCTAAATACGCATTGTCAAATTTTTTAATTTTATCAAATTAAAATCTTTTAAAATCTTTTAAAATCTAAACTTATCTTTTAAATTTTTTTAAAATTTTATCTTTTAAAATCTAAACTTATCTTTTAATTTTTATCAAATTAAAATCTTTTAATTTTTATCAAATTAAAATCTTTTAAAATATTTTAAAATCAAATTTTTTAATTTTTATCAAAAGATAAAAACAAATTAAATTTATCTTTTAAAATCTTAATCTTATTATCAAATTTTAAAATTTTTATGATTTAAGTCAGTTAAATATATTTTATATATTTTCCTGAAAACTATAATAAATTTATTAAAATAAATAATTATTTTAAATTTTAAAGTTAAAAGGTTATCCACCGACTCAAATTTTAAAATTAAAAGGTTATCCACCGACTGAACATGCGTGTCTAAACACGTATGTTGAGGGTGCGTATTTAGACACGCATTTTCAACCTGTGTGTGTTTAGACACGCATGTTGAGACTGCGTGTTTAACTAATTTCACCTTACAAATCTCGCTGACGTGGCGCGTATTTTGTAAATAAAAATTTTGTAGGGTCATTTTTAAAAAATACAAAATTTTAGAAGGTTATTTAAAAAAAAAATCCGTAGTTTTATTTTTAGGGATCATTTTGTGATTTAAAAAGTTGTATTTAATAACTAGCCTGTAGTTTATTTTTGTTTCACAGTCAGAAATTATTATTAATTAGGGTAGTAAAGTGATATTTTTGCTAACAATATTGTGGTAAAGTGTAAAATTGTATATTTTATGGGGAAATAAAAAATATAATAATTATAGGGTAGTTATCTACAACTTTTTTGAATTACTCATTATGAAATGATAATTAGGACAGTAAAATAACATGATTACTTTGTATATTAAAAATGATTTTACAAAATAATGACATTTTTTATCATTAAATTTGTAAAAGCGAGGATAATTATGGTTAAGCTTAATTGACCCACACCAACTTAAATAGCGTAATTAAAATAGTGGAATTATGCATTTATCCCTCAATTAATTGTAAATAAATTAGTGTTTAGGTCATGTAGAGAAAGAGAAAGTCAAAATGTATGGATAGTCCCTCTCTTGTTCCAATATTGCACATTGGGTCCTACACTTTTCAATCTTTTGGGCTGCGTTTGGAATCGGGATAGGCTGGAATTGGCTATTCTGGGGATAAGGATAAAATACGGAACTAGAGCTTAAACTCGTTTGGGATGGTTCCAGGGATAAGAGAATTTGTGTTTGGTTTAATAATGAGGAATAGGAGGGATAAAGAGGATAAGATGGGTAAATTACCTTTTTGCCCCCAAGAGTTATTATGTGATAAAAGTTGTTAAAAATTGATTAGTTCGTTTTAATTAATGGATTAATAGTTTAAAAAAATAAAAGTAAAATTATAATCGTAATTAAAATATATTATTTAAAAATAATACATTTAATTTAATATTTAATTTGTTCAACTTAAAATTTAAATTTTAAATATAAAATTTCAACATTTTAATTTAAAGATTTACAATTTTATAATATTAATTTTAAATAATTAATTTTTAACAAAAAATTTTTTAAATTTCGCAAAATTTGTATATTTGCTAAATATTTGAAAATTTTCGCCCACGAGCTTTATTATGTCATTAAAATATTGTAAACTCGTTTTTCTCGTTTTAATTAATGGATTAATAGTTTTAAAAAATAAAAGTAAAATTATAATCGTAATTAAAATATATTATTTAAAAATAATACATTTAATTTAATATTTAATTTGTTCAACTTAAAATTTAAATTTTAAATATAAAATTTCAACATTTTAATTTGAAGATTTGTAATTTTATAATATTAATTTTAAATAATTAATTTTTAACAAAAAAAAATTTTAAATTTCGCAAAAAATTTAAAATTTCGCAAAGTAAAATTATAATCGTAATTAAAATATATTATTTAAAAATAATACATTTAATTTAATAAATAATTTTTTCAACTTAAATTTTAAATTTAAAAAATAAAATTTCAACATTTTTTCAAATTAAAATTAATGGATTAATGGTTTAAACAAATGTGATAAAACTTGTTAAAATCTAATTATTTCGTTTTAATTAATGGATTAATGGTTTAAAAAATAGAAATAAAATTATAATCATAATTAAATTATATTATTTAAAAATAATATTTAATTTAATATTTTATTTTTTCAAATTAAAATTAAAATTTAAAATATAAAATTTTAATATTTTAATTTTAAAATTTAAAATTTTATAATATTTATTTTAAATAATAAATTTTATAATATTTATTTTAAATAATAAATTTAAAATTTTATAATATTAATTTGTGATGATGAGAGTGTATTGGGAAGAGAGAAAGGAGGTGGGATGAAGGAAAAGAGAGAGAGGAGAGAGGGATTTGTGATGATATGAGTGTATTGGGAAGAGAGAAAGGAGGGAAGAGGAGAGAGAGTGAGGAGAGAGTTTTTATTAAAATAATATGTTGGGATGACATAAAGTAGATAAGAAGGGTAATATGGTAAAAATTTTTATAGTAAAATAATAGGATGGGATTTGTTATACCAGCTATTCTCCTTGTTCTGGGTTAAGCAATACCAGACGGTTCCAGATGCGTTTGGGAGAATAAGGGGGATATCCCCGCTATTCCCGGTTCCGTTCCAAAAACAAACGGGGCCTTGAGGACTAAATAAAATGTAAAATTCTTACAATATATACACCAAGTAGGAAATTAAGTTTCTCCCACAAAATCGGTGATTTTTTTTTTTTACAAAATATATATGAAGTTTTGTCCCTCCTATTTTAATTTATTATAATTTTTATCTAAACTTTTTAAATTATTATAATAAAATTTTACAATTTAATTTGTTTGATTAAATATTTTAATATATTGTTAATATAAAAATAAGGCTAAATTACAGAAAATTCTCCTGTCATATCCCGCTTTTCCACTTTACCCCCTGTCATTTAAAAGTCGACAACCTGCCCCCTCGTAATTACCGAATTGTCTTTAGGGGGCAACGACGTTGACAGAAATGGTAAATTGACGAAAATGCCCTTTCTTTTTTTTTTTTCAAAGTTTTTTTTTTTCTTTTTTTTAGGGAATATTTTTCAAGGGTATTTTGGGTATATGAAAATATATTTTCAAAAAAACTGACGGCCAACTGACGGCGGGGGTTATTGCACAATTCGGTAATTACGAGGGGGCAGGTTGTCGACTTTTAAATGACAGGGGGTAAAGTGGAAAAGCGGGATATGACAGGAAGGTTTTCTGTAATTTAGCCTAAAAATAATATAGTAAATTAGTGATTCATAATAAAAAATAATAAATAAGTGAGTAATATATTAATATTTAGTTAATAAAATATGACTAAAAATTGCAATACATTAAATTTTATAGGGGGTTATGATGAATGAAGATTGAGCTTCATCTTTAAAATCTTTAAATGAGTGGGTCTAAGATATATATCAATTTTTGGATGTTCATCTAAAAGTGCTGTACATGTAGCATAGCCCTAACCAAAAATATCAGGGACTTGAAAATTTCTTATATAAGACAGGGATCATCCGTACATTTTATCCCCTATCCTCCTCTCCTTATTACAAACTCTCCTTTTCCCTTTTTTTTATTCCGCTTCGATTCGAAGTTCGAAGTTCGAACCCCAAACCCTCGATGAACAGCAGCGGAGGTGACGGCGCCGCCCACTCCGGCGGCGGCGGCGAAGGAGGAGGCGGCGCCGCCCACTCCGGCGGCGGCCACGGCGCTCCATGGCGTCCACTTCCTCCCTCCGCCGCCCCCGCCTTCTCTCTTTCCCCTCACGCTCCCCCTTTCAACCTCACTCGCCCTTCACCATCCTCCTCCTGCACCCCCTTACCCGCCCCCACTCGCCCCCTCTCCTCCGCCGCCGCCGCCGCCGCCGCAGACGTGGTCGGAGCAGATCCCTTCAGTTACCCCCGTCGCCCTCCTTCGTCGAACTTTCTCGGCTCCATCGATGGCGCCTTCAATTCCTTCGCGGCCTCGGATCACCGCGGCGGGGACGAGGGGATCGGGCCCTCTTTGCCCTCTCAGAGAGGTATCATCTTTATTGCTTGATCCTGTTTAATTGCACATTTTTTGATCAATATGTGAAAATTTGATGTTAATGATGCTCTATATGGCATAGTTAGTTAATTCGCTAATTATTCGCGAATCATTGAGAATCCGAATTAAACGTGCCGTTTCCGAATTTTTCCAAAAATTCGGAATAATTCACGAATTTTTGAATCAAAAAGTATTATTCGCGAATTATTCACGAATTACGAATTTTTGGGTGAAAAATTCGTTCTTTTTCAAAACATAGTTAGTTAATTCGCGAATTATTCGCGAATTATTCGTAAATTATTGAGAATACAAATTAAAATTATTTGCTGGGAATAATTTAAAATTATATTTTTTTTGTTCTAAATAAATATTTTATTTATTTCTAAAATAAATTGATTAAATTATTTTAAAAAATTATAATTGTTTATACTAATAGTATAAATTTTTTAATTTTTTTTTAATTTAATAGCCAAATTTTTGATCCCGAATTTTTAATTAGTGAACGTATTATTTCCGTATAAATTACGTATTCGAATAATTGACGAGCCCGGTTTTTAGCCGAATTTTTCAACGAATTTTAAAATTATGATACGAATTTTATCCGTATTATATCCGTACTGATTTTTTGCCGAATCCGAATTAACTAACTATGCTATATGGTGGGTCTGAGTAGAAAATTTGGCTATTAATGAGTGCATCGTTGTGCGATTTCATAAACCCCTGAGCGCCCTGGGATAGTGTTGTTGTTATCGCAGTTTGTTGGTGTATTTGGCGCAGCAAAGTAACAGAATTTTTTAACAATTCAGATGTTCATGATGATCTAAATGGTGTCTCTGAATAGTAGATTTGGTTATTAATTAGGACATGGTTGTGCGATATCGTAAACCTCTCATTTTTTAAGCAGTGTGGGATAGTGTTGTTGTTATGGAAGTGTGTTGGCATATTTGGCGGGAGCGAAGTAATAGAATTTTTAACAATTCTGCTTGGTCAGTAGGGGAAGGAGAATCGAATGCCCTGATGCTTCTGTTTAAAAACCTTTTTTCTCGTTTTGAAGGGGGATTTTTTTTAAATTAACCCTAATAAATTTAGAAATTTGGAAAATAACGTTGTAAAAAAAATATTTGCAAGAGTAACCCTGCTTTTGCCAGCAGGGCGCCACGGGTGCTGGGCGACCTGAAGGCGCTGAATCATTCAGCGTCTTCACAAAAACTCTGTGAAGACGCTGAATGAATCAGCGCCTTCATAGTATGTGCTGAATGCGCTGATTGAATCAGCGCCTTCAGCACATACTATGAAGGCGCTGAGGACTTGACCAATTTTCGCGCGAAAGTTGGGTAAGTCCTCATATAACTGCTAAAGGCGCTGAACCATTCAGCGCCTTTAATATAAATGTTAAAGGCGCTGAACCATTCAACGCCTTTAGCACATATAGTGAAGGCGCTGATTCATTCAGTGTCTTCACAGGGTTTTTGTGAAGACGCTGAACGATTCAGCGTCTTCAGGGTTCTCCAGCCTCCGTGGCGCCCTCCTGGCAAAAGCAGGGTTAGTTTTACAAATAATTTTTTTACAACGTTATTTTCTAAATTTCTAAATTTATTAGGGTTAATTTAAAAAAAATCCCTTTTGAAGGTGGTTTTGTTACTCGTGTTTGTATGGATTACTCTATATGGCAATATAGTAAGGTTGGAAGTGTGCTATCCTATGAGAAATTGGTAAGCTTGGTTGCTTTTTTGTAAACCTGGAATTTTTATTTTCTTAATTATTTTTGTTTGGTTCAAAAATCTATCATTCAAGGGCTTATATACTGACCACCTTCTCGGAAATTTCCTATCTGTCATTAGTTGAACAAACCACACCTTTATTTCAATCATAAGATGAAGTCGGTCAAAAGAAGTTAAAGTTGCCGCTATTTTTGATCATCGAGTCTCCAGTCTCCACATACGTCAATTGCTCAGCTCCTTTTTTTTTTTTTTCCTTATATATTCAATGGCGAAGGACACATTTTTCGGCTCGTAATGAAGATTGTGCTATTATAGTAGTCTGCCAAAGTGCTAATTTACCAAACTGGTTCACAGAAGAAGATTTGATGTATTCTTTATTATCTACTACTTATAGGTGCAATGGCCATTGGAGTTGATTCTTGTGGTACCAGGCATGACAAAAATGTTGATTCCATGACAAGAAATGTTTTCTCTGGATCAGGAAGCTCCATGTGGGGACATCATGTCCAACCAATGAGTCCAAATTCTCAATCGAGAAGCCCTGAATGGTCAGATTATGACATCTCGGCAACTTATGGAGAAAGTGTGACTTTTCCTTATGACACTTCTGGGTTGCCAGAGTTCACTCCATGTACGTTGTTCGAAGAAAGTTCTTATTCTCTCTCGTGGTCACCCTCAACAAATTATGTGGAAGATTATTACTATTATCCATCTGCCACGTATTCTACCTCTACGCAGCTGCGTACACCGTCACCGACAAGGACTCCTTTCTCCAAGGGTCGTAGAGAGGTAAATATTGGGCATTCAACTGTCAATAGTATAGAAGATAAGGCACAGCAAACTATAAGAAAAGACCATCATTTTAATGAGGGAAATGTGGCCCGAAGTGAGAACGTCACAGCTGAAAATAGTACCTTTGAGAATGGATCATCTTCAGGCAATAAATTAGCTCCTAGGAATAAGATAGACTGTGCAAATGGGCCTGTTTTGACGATAAAACATGATGTTCCTAATGCCTTGACCTTTGCAATTGGTCCTGCATTAAAATCTGAGGATTCCATGCAGAATTCTTCGGAACTGGACTCACCGTGTTGGAGGGGAACTTTAGCTTCTAAATTATCAGCATACGAAGCTGGTGAAACTTCAACTAATTTTGCAATTAAGCAGCCAGAAAATGTTAATAATTTTAATCCAGAACAACGGGATGTTTTTAGAAGCGCAGAGTATTCTGAATCTCCTGCAGAACAGAATGGAAGCTTGATTTCTAACGATAGTGAGAAAAAGTTCTCTGCCTCTCCAATGGAGTCCTCTTTTGCTGTTTCCTCAAACGTACAGAAGAAATCTGCAAATTCCAGTAAAACAACGCCAGAATGTGCGGAAGAGCCTCATGGAAAGGGGATTCAGTGTGCGAATGTTTATACTAAAAGAACAACTGAAGATCAGAAAAGGGTTGCGGATGTAAAAGATAATGGAGTAGCACAATCTGGTGCACAATTAGGTGTTGTTGCACTCAACCATTGTGTATCAGCGAATGAAGAGTCTTATCCTGAGAAAGGTCTCTCCTTTCCAACTTGAGAAATATATCTGATCTAATCTCTTGTTAAATATTGACATTTAGGACTTTTCTTTTAAAGTGTTTTGTTTTCCCCTCTGGAAAATCTTCTAAACTTTGGCTTATAGATATATCAGGTCGGCGTTCGTCATCAGAGAAAAACATACACGCCATGGTTGAGACAATGCATAGTCAATCTGCTATGCTTTTGGAAACCATTGGTGATTGTAACAATGAACTGGCAGAACAAGACCGCAACCTCCTCCATTTAATAATTGAGAATCTTGAGACACTTTTGGACAAAAATAGAAAGGTACACAAATATTTGGATTTTGGAGTTAATCTTGACTTTTAATTCAGGTGTTACTGAATTTGTAAGAGTATGCACCCTTTAATCCTTACTCTATTCTAATATGCGCTGCTAGATGGTATTCTCTATCTTAAAACAACTTGCTTTATCGAATAAAGTGGTCGCTTCTGTTATAACCAACACAAGTAGATTTTAGAGATAATTGCCTGTGTACCCCTGAAATCTAAAGAAATATCTGATTTACCCCTCTTATTTTTTTCTTTCCAATATACCCTTCATACGTTCCACCATTATTAAAAATACCCCTACCGTTTCCCTTTGTTAAGTTAACTAGGGTTAAACTAGAGTTAAATAATAATCGGAGTTGAAAACTATTAGATATACCTATTTTGTCCTTATCTACCAAAACTATTGAAAATTTTAAGGGTACATAAGAAAAGTTGGTTATGGTAGAAGGGTATATTTGAAAGGGCAAAATGGTAATTTTACATAGATAACGGCAGCTTCAAACGGTATACTAACAGAGTTTAACTTCAGGGGTATTTTAGAAAGAAGTTGGAACGTAAGAAGGGTAGTTTTAATATTAGCCTTCTAAGAGGGATAAATATAAAAACAAGAAAATTTTTAGGGGTATATAGGAAATTGCCCCTAGATTTTATATGTGGTTATTTCTTAATGGAAGCACAGTTGCTTATTGTATGGTTATCCATTGCCTTTAGTATTGATATTATATTGTTTTTGGATAGTTTTACGTGTAAATGATAAGATATTCTCTCTTTAACAAATCTTTAATAATTAATTTGTACCTTTTGCTGGCGCTACTTGCCTGCCTCCTACTAATGTCTATGGGTTACTCTTTCTATCTGCATAGGGCATTGTTATTGTAACATTTCTACCTGCTTTTGGAATATATATTAAAAAAACAAGTGAATTTATATTAGTCTCTGCCAAGGATTTAAGTATCCATCGGCACGAGCCGTATCCACCGTGCCGTACCGTGCCAACAAGATACCGGCACGATACATCCCCCGTGCCGATGACACAGTTCAAAACCCTTTTTTCTTAAATTTACTAAATAATTTTCTCAATAAAGTTCAAAATATTTGATAAAGATACATAATAAGCAATTAAAAAAATTTGTTACTAAAGAAAATAAATATTTCATTTCATTATGTGTCGACACGCATGTATTTTTTGTGACCGGCACTCATCGGCACGGCTCGGCACGCACCGTGCCGTACCGTGCCGTACCGTGCCGGCAAGTTTTCGGTATGACCCTGTGCCACGGCACTTAAACCCTTGGTCTCTGCATATTACTCCTTGGTTTTGGCAAATGATGCTATGATTAGTAATGGATTTGGGGCTTGATTATATGTATATGATCAATTCTATTTGTTTGATTCAGCTTGAGGCTCTGCTTTTTTCTATTACTGATGATAAATTGGTGTTGGGCTCGAAATTGATTTTGAGCGGAGAGCTTGAACAGTTGTGCGCTTGATCAGGCTCGGTTTATTTACACTGCCGTGTTATGAAGCTGCATTTGATGAGGCAATTTGAAAATGCAGAGCAGTGTTCTGCTTGGAAAAACTACAGAAGCTAGCTACTATACTACTTTCTCAGCAATATTTTTTGATTAGATTGACTTGCCTCTTTGCTTGCACATAAATACTTCAGTTTCTCGTCTAAGATAATCAGGCAAGCTTGTGAATTTTTCTGTCGTGAAACATATTTCAAAACAAATTTTAAAATTCAAGATTCAATTTTTCTGTTCCCCTTCTAGGGATGCTTGCTTATGCCTGCTTCATCAAACCCATAATGTTATTTATTACCGGAGGTTTCTCCTCAGGGTTTTGTTGAGGACATTTCTAATCATTCCGAACTCAAGGCTCCTCGGACTCAGAACACCGGTCGAAAGCTTGATATTGACAACAGAAGCAACATCCTTGATATCCATGGTACCAACAGTCGAATGAGTGATAATTCTCAAAAAGATTATGTTTTAAATCAGGTATAATAACTTTCTGTTTTCTTTTCGAGCTAGAACGTCATCGGAGGACACCTTCCTCTCCATTAGCTGTATAATATTTGTATGTCTTAGCCGCCTTTGCAGGCCTTTGAGGGTCTTCGAAAGATAACTTTTGTAGAGGAGGAACGACATCCGCATGCACTTTTATACAAGGATTTATGGATCAATGCAGAGATTGCAATCTGCCAATTGAAATACGAACTTCAAAATGCTCGCGTGGAGTTCGAAATGGAGGCCAGTAAGAACCACACCGGATTTTAGTTTATGTTCACGGTACGCGTTCTAATTCCTTCCTTTAGTCTGATATTACTTGTACGCAAGGATTTAAGTGCCGTGGCACGGGATCGTGCCGAAAACTTGCCGGCACGGTACGGCACGGTGCGTGCCGAGTCGTGCCGATGAGTGCCGGTCACAAAAAATACATGCGTGCCGACACATAATGGCATAAAATATTTAATTTCTTTAGCAATAAAATTTTTTAATTGCTTATTATGTATCTTTATCAAATATTTTGAACTTTATTAAGAAAATTACTTAATAATTTTAAGAAAAAAAGGTTTTGAACTGTGCCATCGGCACGGGAGCTGTATCGTGCCGGTATCTTGTTGGCACGGTACGGCACGGTAGATACGGCCCGTGCCGATGGATACTTAAATCCTTGCTTGTACGGAAGTATTCTCTTTTCCGTCAGGCAATTTTGTATGATAATTAGGGTTTGAACAGACGGCTCCGCAACTGGGTAGAGCAAATGCAGGCAGGAGTAGAGGTGGGACTGATTATCTTGAATTGTGTGTTGCAACTGCGTCCAACATTTTGAAGGTCGGATCATCAAAAGAGAATTCTTCCGACAAAGGTGAGCGTATTCTTCTGAATTCATTTCCTGCAATCTCTGCAGGAAGTGAAGATCTGGGCTTTAGAGACAATCAAAGCCGCACATTTTGAGTGAGAGAGTCGCATACGAAGGATTGCTCCTCGTCAGACTGGGAGCAGCATGTGATGGAGGAGGAATGCATTTAAATGACAAGGTTTTTTTTCTTTGAACCTCTTTTCTTGTGATGAAACTTTGTGAATAAGGACATGGTACTTGGTTAGTGTCTATAAATAGAAACCACGGTTTCGCATGTGTTGGTGTTATACTCTTGGCTTGTTTTGAATTGTGCACATGAACATTTTGGCGGTAATTGAGAGTGCTATGGCACTGCCTATAAGTGGCTGTTCCTGCTTCCGAAAATCGCAGTAATTGAGTATATACAGAAACTTACTCGAAAGATTTGAGTAGTTGTTCCAAAATGGATCATATTTTGGATCTGTTCTGTATATTCTGGAGCTGAAACTCCTAAGGCTGCGTTTGGTTCGGGTATAAATAAAAACCGGTTATTTCAGGAATAGGTATAAGTTCAGATACGAGCAGGAACTAAAGTAATTCTATATTTGGTTGAGTATTAAGGCACCGTTTGTTTCGGAACTAGAACAGAGAATAAGAGGTTTATCTTCCTTATTGTACCAAACGCACCAAGAATTATTCGGTACAGTAGTTCTAGTACAAGCAGAATAAGCTGGAACAACAGTTCTTATCTATTATTTTATAATTTTTTTTTTTACCAAACTATCCCTCCTCCCCTCCTTTCTCTCTTCTCAATACACTCTCATCATCACAAATCCCTCTCTCTTCTTTCTCTTTTTTCCTTTCCAATACACTCTCATCATCACAAATCCCTCTCTCCTCTCTCTCCTCTCTCTCCTCTCTCTCCTCTCTCTCTTTTCCTTTCCAATACACTCTCATCATCATAACCTCTTTATTCTTTTTATTCCTTATTCTCATACCAAATACAAAATTTCTTATCCCTGGAACCGAACCAAACGCTTTTTCGCTCTTGTTCCGTATTTTATACCTATCCCCAGAATAGCTAGTTCTGGCTTATCCCGTTACCAAACGATACCTAAGAGTTGTACCAGGAATAAGAAAAATTGTGTTGGTATTATACTCTCGGCTTGTGGAAAGAATTGTGCACATGAACATTTTGGTGGTAATTGAGAGTATGCTATGGCACTGCCTATAAGTGGCTGTTCCTGCTTCCGAAAATCGCGGTAATTGAGTATATACAGAAACTTATTTGAAAGATTTGAGTAGTTGTTCCAAAATGGATCATATTTTGGATCTGTTATGTATATTTTGGAGCTGCATGTCACGGACTTAAGTTTTTCGCCTAGCAAAAGTTCGTGTGGCATCTGCCTTCCTGCTCGAAGAGGGCAAGTCTTATTCTCTGTTTGCTAGCCCGGACCTTCGCGCCCTACGATTAAATGCAAAAGTAGAGAAAAGAGAGCCCGGACCTTCGCGCCCTACGACTAAATGCAAAAGTAGAGAAAAGAGAAAGGAGTAGTGGTTTCACAGAAAAAACTAAGTACTCTTTTTACTTAGAAAATAACACTACAAAATACAACTCTCTCATGTTGTTTTGGCCTTAGCCAACTCCCCTATTTATAGGCTTATGTACAACTCATCCACTAAACCTACATTTACAAGGCATGACTCTCGGCATCCCATTGACATTAATGGTGGTAGTTGCAAGTCTCTTCACCCCTCAAATGTCTCTTTGCCTCTCACAAATCATGTTGGGCCACCTTGACCCACTTCGGTTTGGGCTAGGAACTTAGACTAATATTTTCTAAGTCCCTAACATGCAGCTCTTTCCCTTTGTTCGACACATTTGAAGTTTATACCTAAGTACTATTTTTAAAGTAGAGCTTATATACTTTTTAAAAGCACAATATACTCAATTAGAGAAAAACAAAATCTCATTAGAGAGATAACCGACCATTTTTCTCGCGATAATATGATTGAGACATCTAAATTTTCATCCGACCTGCTAATAATAAAAATTTGTTGAACCTAAATTACTAGTCCAAAATCACTAAAATAAAATTATGCTATAACGATATTTTTAAGCGTTCTAAAAGCTAAAAAAAGTGCCACTGATAAAAATATTGATATTTATTATTAGTGTCGCTATATGTGCAGTCGTTAGGGTGTATAGCGACACATTATTATCGCGTGTTCTTAAAATGTGTTCATATAACCTAACTTTAGATATAGATGGAATATAGATAGAACACTTACACAAAAGTGTCACAAAAATATATTTTTATAACCTAATTTTGTTGTAGTGAATGTTTAAATCTATTTATTATTAATAGCGTGTCTGATCTTTTATATTTCCAACCAGAAACTCTTTTTCATTCGATATAGAATTATTAGGGTGCTATAATATTACCATTAGACAAGAACAAAAAAAAACCATTAGTAGGATGATCTACTGCAATTCCATGTACAAGCACCTTGAAATAGGAACTTTATGATGAGGGAACAAATAGAAACAAAAATGATAATCATACAAAGTAAACAAACAACAATCGGGAGTATAAAATTGAAAATTTTGAGACACATCTAACAGAAACTTTAGTGCAATATAATTTTTATTTGAAATTTAGTAATACTAATAATCGATAATTTCTATCTCGAAATACTCTAGTTCCAAAAACAACAATACTAATCAAGTGACATGCATGATCTATACATTAATTAAATGTCTTAGATGCCTCAGCCATGTGCAAAGCATGATCGATATTCACTTTCCCTTTCACCAAAATATCAAAAGGAAAATGCTACTTGTACACCCCATTTGGGGTGTACATCACACACCGTACCCATCCAATGGGTGGGGTGTGATGATGGGTCACTTGATGTGACCCGTAAATAATATCGTCACCATTAAAATGGTGGAGATGTATGATATACACCCCTTCGGGGTGTACATGTAGCATTGCTCATATCAAAATAGTTCCACAAAGCCTCATCATGAGTTGTACTAGAATTTTCTACTGTAAATTTATTTTCAATAGCAACACACCTCAGAATCAGTCAGACCGTTAACTTAAATATGAATATCTGATAGGTAAAATCTCTTGATATATATTAAATTTTATAAAATTTTAAATTTATTATTATAATTTTTTTAATAAAAAGATAGAGCTCCTCAACTTAAAATCGAGGGTGTTGATTTTGATCTTGATTCGATGATGTTTTAATAAATAGATAGATGTTGTCAAAATTTCAAGAGAGCCAGCTACGAAACACTCTTTGTGACGCCCCACTTCCCAGGGGGTCATCCATTCTAGAACTACTCTAGCTCTAGCACGCTTAACTCCATAACCTCTTGGATCTTGCTACCGTCCAAAATGTTATAGCCGAGTTAAGAGATTTAGTCCTATTATATCATTTATATATAGGACTAATCTAAATTTCGGGGGTGTCACATTCTTCTCCCTTTTAAGCCCTGACGTCCACGTCAGGCTCAAGCATACTCACAAGCACCAGGCGATATGAGACTCGTCTCGCTAGCCTTAGCCGATCTTGTGGGGAGCTGCACTCCACCCACAACGGTCATTAGTCGAGAAGCCTCACTCTACCCGCTATATAACCCTGGCTCAGCCGAGACTCATCTCACATTTTCGGCTGGTGAATGTCGACTCTGATACCAACTGTGACGCCCCACTTCCCAGGGGGTCACCCATCCTAGAACTACTCTAGCTCTAGCACGCTTAACTCCATAATCTTTTGAATCTTGCTACCAATCAAAATGCTATAGCCGAGTTAAGAGATTTAGTCCTATTATATCATTTATATATAGGACTAATCCAAATTTCGGAGGTGTCACACTCTTTACATTGGATAGAGTCATGGGGAGAGTGGAGACAAAACATAGGGGTGGCACTATAACAAAATTATGCTATAGCGATATTTTTAAGTATTTTTAAAAGCTAAAAAAAATATCGCTGACAAAAATATCGACACTTATTATTAGTGTCGCTATATGTCCAGTCGCTAGGGTGTACAGCGACATATTATTGTAATGTGTTGCTAAAATGTGTCTCTATAATCTAATTTTGAATATAAATAGAATATAGATAGAATACTTATACAAAAATGTCATAAAAATATGTCACTATAATCTAATTTTGTTGTAGTCTGATGCAACTTTTTTTTCTTTTAAAATTCAATTAATTAATCTTGTGGACTAAAAAATGGCACCAATTTCTAACGATTAATCCTCTTTCCTTACATCTTTCCCAACCACAAAGTTGGTCTCTTTTGTTAGTCTACAGTAGTTACCTGTTAATTAATTAATTAATTAATTAATTAATTAACCTGCGACAATATAATGCATGCTCCCCTCTTCATTAATAATTAATTTATTCTAAGTATTAAAAGCAATATTATTGTTTGTGTAATCAATGCACCTAGAAATTAATGAGACCCCATCAAAGGATTTTAGGGTTTTAAAAAACAATCAAGTTCCTCATCAAAGGAGAGGGTGATACACCCAACAACCCAAGTGAGTATTGAATGGTTGAGAATAATAATCACAGGTGATGAGGTCATATGCCTAGAGCGCGATGACGTTACTTTTGAATATTATCAAAAATATCGATATTTATTATTAGTGTCGCTATATGTGCAATCGTTAGGATTTATAACGATATATTATTATAATATGTCCTAAAAATATATTTTTATAATCTAATTTTAAATATAGATGGAATATAGATATGACACTTATACAAAAGTGTCATAAAAATATATTTTTATAATCTAATTTTATTATAGTGATTTAACAATTTCTTTGCCCATCAAATTGCTAAAATTTACTCCCACTTGTACTCAACTAACACCAAATATTTTATAGTCGTGCGTACGCATTTTATAGTCGTGCATACGCACATGGAGTTTTACGATCTATTTAAGACAGAATTTATTTATTGAGATCATTCGATGGTTAGCTGATTTAGGGGTATTGGTCAACAATATTTTAAATAGATGGTTGGATTATTATCTTATATACAGAAATATTTGAAAATTTTAGATTCTTGCCTTCTTTAATTACTTGCTTATTTTTCTTAAGATAATTAATTTTACATCTTCAATAATAAATAAATAACATATATCAATATAAAAGCAAATATTGAAAAAATAATGTTATACTATTTTGTCATGCAATTGAAAGAACAATTAATGCTATGCTCATTTTTAAGAAGTAGATTAGATCATAATAATGGAATTTGGGGCTTAAGTGACTTACTTTTCAGGACAGTAGTTTATGAATTTATTGTTGATGTAGTTTCTACTACCATTTAGACTCTATTCTCATTCTAATTATTGGGAATATGGTACTCATCCCGATATCAGATTCTGTGAATTCGCAATCTATTTCGATATCGTAATCCACTCCGGTACCGCCTAGGATTGGGATTTCGCAGTGAAAACGTCAAATCAAATTTTTATCATAAACCAGTCTCCTCAACAGAACTAGAACCAACACAGCCATAAAGAAAAGAAAACCAAAACAGAAAATATGCGGGTGAAATAAGATTCATTAACAAAAAAAAAAAAAAATTACATCGACTCCTCTTTTGCAATAGAGTAGCTTTAATCCGAACTCTTTTTCTGAATTTCTCTTACTTTTCTCTCGTCTTCTATAACATAAAAAGATCTCTTTTCTCACATACACCCGTGCACCAGATGCATCCGTCTTTTTCTCTCTTTGTATAGTACGGTCACCTCAAAGTTTGAACCGTACTCCACCCAAATCTTTAAGGCTTAATGCATTGCCCAATTCTAGTATATTTAGAAATCCTATTCTAATTAATACTTAAATCTAAATTAATTTATTTTCAACAGATTTAAATTTTAATTCTAATTCAAATAGAATTTAATTACAAAACTAATCAAATTCTAACCATTAATTTATATGCAAAAGTGGGCCTAGCATTAATTAATTATTGGAATATGCAGGACATGGATAAGCTAGGAGATTATATATGCTACTGGACTAGCTGTCATAAGTTAATGAAGAGAATTCACTATAATAAAATTATGCTACAGCGACACTTTTAAATATTTTTAAAATTTTAAAAAATATCACTGACAAAAATACCGACATTTATTATTAGTATTGCTATATGTGTCGTCGCTAGGGTGTATAGCGATATATTTTTATAATGTGTTTAAAGAATGTGTCCCTATAATATAATTTTGGATATAGATGGAATATAGATAGGACACTTATAGAAACGTGTCACAAACATGTGTACATATAACCTAATTTTGTTGTAGTGATCCTCTCAAGTATATATTTATCTCTCAACTTGAAAATGCATGTCCAATGACAACAAGTTACAAGCCTCCGTTTGGATTGGGGATAAAGGGGGGATATTCCCCCTTTATCCCCAAACAATCTTGGGATATCCCCGTTTGGGGATATCCTCCCAAACGGGGATATCCCCGGGTTTGGGGTGGGAATATCCCACCCCAAACCCTACAACCCGGGTTTAAACCCCCCCTCTCTCTCCTCCCTCTCTCTCCCGTGATCATTACTCTACACTCCCCCCGAGGTGGCCTCCTCTCCACTTCATCTCCTTCTCTCCCCCTGGTAATCGCCTTCATCTCATTCTCTCCACGAGCTGTGCTCCCCGCTCCCGATCTCTGTTGTGTGGTCCCGATCTCTGTGAGCTCCCATCTCCCGATCTCTGTGAGCTCCGTGGTCCCGATCTCTGTGAGCTCCCCGCTCCCGATCTCTGTGTGCTCCCCGCTCCCGATCTCTGTGTGCTTGGTGAGATCTTGGTGCTCCCCGCTCCCGATCTCGTTGTGCTCCCGATCTCTGTGTGCTCCCCGCTCCCGATCTGTGTGTGCTTGGTGAGATCAAGGTGATCCCCGCTCCCGATCTCTGTGTGCTCCCGATCGCTGTGTGCTCCCCGCTCCCGATCTCTGTGTCCTCCCCACTCCCGATCTCTGTGTGCTTGGTGAGATCTTGGTGCTCCCCGCTCCCGATCTGTGTGTGTGGTCCCGATCTCTGTGCGTGTGCTTGGTGAGAACTTGGTGCTCCCCGCTCCCCGCTCTCGATCTCTGTGTGCTGTGTAAGCTGTGTGCTCCCGATCTCTGTGTGCTTGGTGCGATCTTGTTGCTCCCCGCTCCCCGCTCCCGATCTCTGTGCGTGTGCTTGGTGAGAACTTGGTACTCCCCGCTCCCCGCTCCCGATCTCTGTGTGCTTGGCTGCTTGTTCATACCTGCTCCCTGTGCCAAAGGTGCCCCGAGCTTCATCTCTGCTCCCTTCTTTTATTCTCGGTTGCTCTGTCCCCTCTACCGAGCTATCTCTCTGCCATCAAAGGTGCAATCCTTTCTTTTTTTTTTTTGGCAGTTCGGCTATTATTGGATAAAATGCGTAGATGCCTTTGATGTTAAATGAGTATGCTATGTCATTAGAATGATTTGTTTTGATGGCTGCGGCATATGTATGTTTCATCGGTTATGAGTTGGTGATGAAAATATAAAATGTTGGCGATGATGATGGTTACCATAGGCATTTGATGGATGGTATGGATTTATATTTCCCTGCACCCCCATGCTTGTTGGAAACTAGTTGAGCCCGTGTACATATAAAGGCGATGATGACGGTTGCCATATGCGTTTGATGGATGGCATGGATTTAGAATCCACTGCAACCCCATACATATTGGAAACCACATGAGCCCTTGTACATAATAACCCACTATTCCAATTTTGTGTAAATGAAAAACATTTCGCCAACATTTATCTTTACTTTTATGCCTCAACCGCCATTTTTTTAAATAAATACTATATTATATATTTCTCTATTTGCCATGCAAATTATGACATGCCATCCCCTGTTATGCAATTAGTAATATGGTAAGCATCACACGTCTTCCTAATTGAATTCCAATTATATTATTGGTTTTAGGGTAATGCCAAAAATATTATAAATATATTGTGTTATGCCAAAATATATAAAGTAGAACATACATTATGTACAGATGCGTCCTTTTAAGAAAGTGTTAAAGGCCGGTCAATCTAGCCGATCAAACATGGGCAACATCCAAGACAATACAATTCCAAATGAGGGTGCTAGTCGATCTCGCGCCCAACAATCGCCCCGAACACCAAACTGGACTGAGGCCTTGGATGCATGTCTGTTATCGTTGTTGACTGAGGAACATACTCTCGGCAACAACGTGAATGGATCATTCACTAACCTCGCGTGGGTTAGGATTGTAGCGGAAATAAATAGTCGAAATGGTTTAAACCTAACAAAGGAGCAGGTGAAGAATAGGTTGAAGGTGTTGAAGCGCACTTTTTCGTTGTACCATTGCTTGGTCAACAAGAGTGGTTGGGGATGGGATTTTATCCGCCACATTCCCACGGCAGGCGATAGTTGTGACTGGGATGGCGTAATCTTGGTAACGTGATTTAATTTACCTTTCATTACCTTTTTTTCATATTGATTAGCCTTACTAATATAATTAACCTACGTCCAGGAAAATCCAGCTTATGCCAAATGTAGGGATAGGCCATTTCCTTTGTATAAGGATCTGGAGTTTCTAACTGAGAAGACTACCGCAACCGGTGCATATGGCTTTTCTTCACTCCAGCCACCCACTACAACAATAGTTAGCTCCTCCTCATCATCCCCCGGTGAGGATGATACTTTCATAGCTCCAAGATTATCAGGATTATATATCTTACCTTTTCAATTTGAAGCAGGGTCCTCTGGGCCATATATGAATGAATTCATGCAAAGTCCACCACCCGAAAGGTCACCTAGCCCTCACATTCCAAACAAGACAACTAGTGGGTCGGGGTACAGCTCGGCAGGCAAAAGGCCTCGTTCCCCAGTACCCGAGCCTAGCCAACGGACCAACCGTCCGTCAACTGGTGGTCGTCGGAAAAAAACTGAGGGCATATCTGAATGCGTCGCCGAGATGCTTCAGCTGGGCAAAGAAAAATTAGATCTGGTGAGGCAGATGTATAATAAGGATGCAGAAGGTCGACGACCCATTCCGGCCATCGAGGATTGTCTGCAGCGCTTATATAATATGCAGGGGCTCAATGATGACCAGGTCTTGGCTGCCGCCGACGCTTTGAAGGATGTGCAAAATCGTCAAATTTTCATGTCAATGAATAACGATCTTGCTTACAAGTGGGCACAGCGGCAGATAGCAAAAGATAATCAGATGTATCGTCAATTTTTTCCTGGTCCTTAGTGGATATTTATATAATCTGTTTGTAATTTCATGACTTTAAATACAAGCTTTGTAATAATTAGTATCGAAACTTTCTGTACATTTTAGTATAGTTTTTGTAATTTATTATCCCGCACTGTTACTACTTTAAAACCCAATCATGTGATATTTTCTAGAACAATTTGTAATTTATTATCCCGCACTGTATTTTCCTCTTAAATGTTTGTTTGAAATATCTATACATGTTAAGTAATGTCTACTTAGTATGATTGTTCGCTAAATTAGTACAATATCGTTGCAGATATAATGGATGATTCAATTTACCAAACTGTATGTTGCTCCAGCTTTGTTGCAATGTTGTTGACTATATTAGATGATGATGATGATTTTTGGGAGGATGTTCTACTCATGCTCATTGTCCAAGGATACATCAATGATGTCGACATTTAAATTATTTCATGTAGTACTTTCTTATGTATTTGCTTGCTGTAATCGGCGAGATGATTGTTTGAGATGAATTTAAATAAGTATTATATCATTTATGCGTACTATCAATATTGGCTAACTGCCATAAATTAACGTGCAGTTGTAATGGATGATTCAATTTATCGACATGTATTTTCGTCGGCTTTCCATGCCAATTTGTTCGATATATTGGATGATGATGATGACTATTGGGTGCAACTCATAATTATGCTTATTGACGGAGGATGTATAGATGATACAAGTACAATTAGCAGACAACCATGTCGTACCCGTTTATTTACGGGGCATCAGTTTATTTGTGATATTTTGAACGGCCATCCAGAACGGGGGTACAATCATTTTAGAATGACGACAACTACATTCATTGCTCTCCGCGATGACCTTGTTGGGAAGGGCCTTTTAAAAGGTACACAGAATCTGACTGTTGACGAACAGTTGGGAATTTTCCTATTTTGTATAGGACACGGTGTTGCAAATAGGGTGCTTGCTGAAACTTTTCAACATTCGGGGGAAACGATTAGTCGTCATTTTAACAATGTACTCCGGGCCATTATTCAAATAAAAGATGATTATTTAACTATGCCGCCAAGTAATTGTGGAGTGCATTCAAGAATAAGTGAAAATCCGAATTTTCATCCGTTCAAGGTAAGAGACAATATTTTTTCAGCACTAAATATGTAAATTTTTATTGCTGCATTGGTAATGTACTATGTTGTGACATTAACATATGTAGAATGCAATTGGGGCGGTGGATGGTACGCATATTCCGGTTATGGTAGAAAGGGAGAAACAACCACGATTTCGTTGTCGCAAAGGATATACATCGCAAAATATGATGGCAGCTGTATCCTTTGATCATATGTTTTTTTATGTATGCACCGGTTGGGAAGGCTCTGCAGCTGATATGCGGGTACTCAGATGGGCATGTGAAAGCGGAGGTTTTACAGTTCCTGAAGGTAAAATTTAAGGAGTAAGTTTTTTATTGCTCTCTTCATTATTATTGGTTTAATTTATTTATTACAAGTTGTATACCATTCTGATATATATACAGGAAAATATTATCTGGTCGATTCGGGTTACGCGAATACCGATCGATTTCTGGCGCCGTATAGAGGCGAGCGTTACCATCTGAGTCAATATGACAGTAACACACGTGATCGTATACATCGTTCGCCGAAGGACTTGTATAATCATCGGCACGCCCAACTAAGAAATGTGGTAGAGAAGACATTTGGAATTTTAAAGAAGAGATTCAAAATTTTAACTGTTGCTACACCGTTTCCTTATAGAGTGCAGTGTCACATAGCTATGACTTGTTGTGTGATCCACAATTTTATTCGACGGCAACAAGGAGATGATACATATTTTACCGAAGTAGTAGAGCCAGAGCCTCCAGAGGTTGACGTGGAAGTGACCACTACAAATTATAGTACATCAGAGTCACGGCGGGGAGACGACATTCGCACACGTATTACCGATGAGTTGTGGAATAATAGAAGTTAGATAAATCATTGTAACTGACTTAAAGTTTGTAAATATTAGATTTACTGGTGTAATATTATGTTAGTCAGCTTGTAAAAAAGTTTTATTTGTTTATATGTAATGTTAAGTAGACTGTTAATTAAAAACTCATATTTTTCGGGTATGATGTAATTTGAAATATTATTGTGAGTTCGTTATTGTTTGATGCTAATTTTCCTTTATTGTTTGTTCGTTAATGGTAATTAAAAAATCTTTGTTTTACTGAATGATTTTGTCAAATTATTTAATTCATGAATGTATTGAGCAACAGATTGTTGTAAATAAAATTTTTTATCATGAGTATGTATAAATCATTTATAAAATAACATTATTAAATTTTATTTAATAATATTAAAATTTTTAATATAACTAAAATTATATTAAATTTTTAATCGTTAAATATTATAATTTGTAATCGTTAAAAATTATTTTTAAGACAAATTAAAATTAAATAGAATTTTATATAGTATATAATTAATTAAATATAATATATAAGATTTGTTATAATTAAATAATTCTAATACATTTTTTAATTATCAAATTTATAATATACATAAAAGTAAAGGTCACATCGTCATTAAACATAAAAGTCAACTCTATACCTTCTTATTCTTCAACCCAATCCAAACACCATTTTTCTTAAACCAGGTTGAAGCCTCATTACCAACCAAACACAATTTAGGTTTATACCAGGTTTATCCCTTATTTTATACTTATACCTGGTATAACTCATTCTGGCTTATCCCCAATCCAAACGGTACGTGTTCTTCTGTCTATCCCTAATTACAAAAGCGCACAAATTGTCACAATCTATAGTGCTAACATTCCCTCTAAAATATGAATTTAAAATCCATTTTAATCCTCTAGTTAGCTACCAACAACAGTACCCCTTTTATTAAGAAAATGATAAATTAAATTAAATTAAAAATAAATCATACTTTATCAATCGAAATAAGTACTAATTAAGCTAAAAAAAGATGATGACATACATTGAACAAAAAAAGAAATCCAAATTATAAAATGAATAAAAAAATTGTTCAAAATAACCTAAATTTGACCAAAAATTATAAGTAATTAGTTATATTGAGAGGCAATGTAACTACCCGGGCCACTAACAATAATAATTCGTTCGGCCCAAACCATATTCTAAAATACTTAAGCGTGCTAGAGCTAGAGTAGTTCTAGGATGGGTGACCTCCTGGGAAGTTGAACGTCACAGTTTGTATTAAAGTCAATCACCAGCTGAAAATGTGAGATAAATCACGGCTAAACCAGAATTATATAGCAGATAGAGTGTGGCTTCCTGGCTAATGACCGTTGTGGGTGGAGTGTAGCTCCCCACAAGGTCGACTAAGGCTAGCGAGACGAGTCTCACATCGCCTGGTAGTTGTGAGTGTGCTTGAACCTAACGTGTACGTCAGAGCTTAAAGGGGGGAGAATGTGACACTTCCGGAATTTGGATTAGTTCTATATATAAATAATATTATAGGACTGTGGGGGAGAATATGACACTCCCGAAATTTGGATTAGTCCTATATATAAATAATATTATAGGACTAAATCTCTTAACCCGACTATAGTATTTTGGATGATAGCAAAATTCAAGAGCTTAAGAAAGTTAAGTGTGCTAGAGCTAGAGTAACTATAGCTAGGATGGATGATCCTCTGAAATGTCACAGGGAAATTAATAGGTTATTTTATATTCTAACTCCGAATAAATCCTAACGTACATTGATAAACAAAATATTTACAATATTGATAATCTTACAAAATAATCTACCAGACTTTTTTAATCAAGGAGCATGTAACATGCTACCTTTTGTTGGAAACCTGAAAAAATCTTATTCAGTGTTAATACTGATTATATAATTTAAAACCTAAAATTTTAAAATAAAATAATAGAAAGAAGAGACATTAAAAGATAACTAATATTTTATCAATAAGAAATATTCAAGTACATATTCAATAATATTTTTGACCTTATACGGTCATATTTACTGTGGCTCTTCATCTAATTATTTCACGTCTAACTATATATACCCATCAAGTTATAACATATTACAAATCTAACTTTTACTTTAGATAATTACAAATCTAATAAATTTTAAAATATAATTTACATAAACTCTATCTCTAACTAAATAAAAAAATTTATATATTCTCTATATGAGAAGTACATTATTACTCAGCTATCATAAATAATTAATACTTTATCAATAAGAAATATTCAATTACACCCTCAATGACATTCTTGACCTTATACGGTCATATTTACTGTGGCTCTTCATCTAATTATCTCACGTCTAACTATATATAGCCATCAAATCATAACAGATTACAAATCTAATTTTTACTTTAGATAATTACAAATCTAATAAATTTTAAAATATAATTTACATAAATTCTATCTCTAACTAGATAAAAAAATTTATATATTCTCTATATGAGAAGTACATTATTACTCAGCTATCATAAATGATGAAGTAAATTAAGGTGGCTTCAAACTCGAGCCCATTAATTCTCTTTAACAAAAATTTGACCTGCAATAAACAAGTAATTTCTTGGTATTCATGATCATGATCAACCTAACAACCTGAATATGTTGGTAGGTGTTGTTGAGAAAATTTTTTAGCATTTTCTAAGATATATAGAAATGACAAGCACTTGGGTGTTTAAAAGTTGGAAATATATATGAACATATATAAGGGAATTGAGTAAATTATTCCACGGAGGGGTCGTTTGGCAATCGGTATAAGGGAGGATAAGGGGGTTATCCCCCTTTTATATCCAAACAGTATTTAAGTGTGGGGGGAACAGCCAGGTTATTCCGGTATAAGGGTAGAACAACTGTTCCACCCCATAGGTGGAACAGCTGTTCCACCTGTTGCTTATTATTATTTTTTTTAATTAAAATTTTTTAAATTATAAGATATTTAAATTTATAAAATTTTAAATTTTTTTATTTTATTTTATAAATTTTAATCTCCTCTATTATTCTTATTCCTCTTTAATTTACCAAACACAATTTTTTTTATCCCGGTACAACCTTTATACTCAACCAAACACAAAATTACTATAATTCTTGCTTGTACCTGAACTTATACCTATCTCCGGAATAACCTTTTATCCAAATTTTAACTTCACTCTTGTAACAAAATGCTTAAGCTTAGTTATTAGTCTTGGAATAATTTGGCTTTATATTTTTATTTATAATTTTATTTCTATCCGATATCGTCGTATGGGACGTACTATTGGAGGATTACGAACTTCCTATCTTGTTTAGACCTGATGTCCTCGTTAGCTCTAGCAGGCTCTAACGTTGTCGTCAAGCTCAAGTCCGATCATACATACAGATCATAATTTATGAGACGATGTGAGATTTTAGGGATGACTCCAGGCTCACTCTAAACCTTTGGTATAATATTATATTTTCTGTAGTACTTAGCTCTCACACTGTCGCTTAGTACGTGTTCGGTTTTGATACCAAATGTAACAATTCCGCAAGCTAAAACTAATAACTTGTTTTCTCCAAAACACGGTTTCAAAATGCTTAAGTTTGTATTAGTATTAGGATCCCTGATCCTTATATTTTCATTTCACAAATTTCATCCGATGTGAGACTACGCGTTGTACCCCTAACCTTCTAATTATCATAAGCAGATCCTTGCCCTTTTATATACCCAAGCTTTAATTAAGTCCCCAACCTTTTTTATTCAGTTCAATTAGATCCATTTCATCAAAACCTCTTTTACTTCAAACAGAGTATGCAATGCTACAATTCTGATCATATATATCCTCTTCTTATTTTTAAATATGTACACTTTATGCACCAAGCATAAAACTTGATGATTAATGTGTTAAAATTAAAATTTAGTCCACTAAATATGAATCACAATATTTAAAAAGCTTACGTATAAAAAAAAAAAAAATTATATATTTATATATTATCCAAGCAAAGGTCAATTCTTTAATTTCTCAAAAAATTTGAATTGAAAATTGATTTGTACTAAGCTGTTGCAACGATGGCAAGTTTCATTCAACATGATGGAAATTGCTATTAGGATTTGATTATATTTATAGTTGAATCTTAGTTGGATTAAGATTAATATTTAAATCTTAAAGAGATAAGTTTGTTAAGATTTAAATATTAATAAAAATCTATTTAGACTAGAATTTGGATAGCTTTTGATGTAAGCTATAAATATAGCATATGCGTTATTATTTTAAGCGAGTGTTAAGGTGGATATACCTACGGTGGTGATAATACCCATGGAGATGGTGGGGACTAGGATTTAGCCACACTTATATAGTGGTATCTGTTAGCAACGAGCGCACAAACTAAACAAAATCAATTGGCGATCACGACAGAAAAGTAAAATCAAAATTGCACCACAGAGAATTAACACACAGATTTACGTGGAAACTCTTCTCGAAAGAGGAAAGATTTCACTATGTAGAAAAGAGGGAAAAAACGAGAGTTCTTCTTGATACAATCGCTCGATCTCTCTAGGGCAAATAAAAGAGAAATTAGGGTTTTTCCTTAGCGGATCGGATCCGTACCGCGGGGGGCTCCGCCCCCCGCACCCCCCGAGCCCTTCGCTTCCACCACAGACATCCACAAAATTTCTCGTCGCACCGCGAAGTCGTCGGCGAACCTGAATCATAATATCGAAGCGATTCTGATTTTGAGTCACATCTAACAGTATCCACACCCACGGTGGTGATAATACCCATAGAGGTGGTGGGGGTTAGGATTTAGCCACACCTATATAGCGGTATCCACACCCACGGTGGTGGTAACACCTATGATGGGGATTAGAATTTAGCCACACCCATAGTCTTCTAGGTTTATAGAAGACAAGAGAAGGATGAGAGAGATTCAGGAGGAGGGCTCGGATTTAGCCACACCCATAGTCTTCTAGGTTTATAGAAGACGAGAAAGGGTGAGAGAGATTCAGGAGGAGGGCTCGGGTTTAAACTACTCTATTGCAGAAGAGAAGTCTGTGTAATCGATGTAATTCTTCTCTTAATTAATGAATCTTAAATCTTATTTCACCCGCATATTTTCTTGTATTGGTTTTTCTTCGCTTTGTGGTTGTATTGATTCTAGTTTTATTGAGAAACGGGTTTTTTGGTAAAAATTCGATTTGACGTTTCCGCTGCGGAATCCCAACTCTAGGCGGTACCAGAGCGGATTGCGGTATCGAAGCGGATTGCGAATTCAGAGAATCTGGTACCGGGACGAGTACTGAATTTTTCCAACAATTGCGAAGAAGAGAACCCGAGGTTAAAGATCTAATTGAGACAATTAGAAGGTAAGGGACTGGGTTAAAAATTGGGATCTCAAAACGTTAAGGAAAGGGACCTAGTTGCAATAACTATAGTTCTAGGGACAGAAATGAAACTGAATGAATTGATACAAAATTTAATTCTAAGGGCATGTTTAGTTTGAAGTTTTCATAACTTGAAATGGGAATAGAAATAAGTCATTTTCATTGTTAAAATTTTTAAAAAATTGAATTAAAGAAGAATTGACATTCTGATTTCTATTTCCAAAGAATTTTAATATTTATTTAAATTCAAATATAAATCATATAAATTTATTAGACTAAATTATAAATTATAAATTTAAATTTAAAATATAAATTTGAAATTAAATTTTAAAAATTTAAGTTTAAATTATAAGTTCAAATTTAAATTAAAAATTTGAATAACAAATTAAAATTATAATAAAAATATAATTTTTTAAATTTTAATTTAAACAAAGTTTCGAATTCTCTCCTGATTGAAGGAGGAACCGGTGAGATTACCGAGCACATCTCAACCCGCTCGTGTGCATCTGAACCCACACGGCACATGAGCGCAGCAGAAACAGAATCTTTTGTAGATGAACGTAAACGAGAACGATCGTAGAAGCATGAGAATAATTAAACAAATAAAACGAATAAAAAATTATAAGGACACAAGATTTACGTGGTTCGGCCAACAATGTGTCGACCTACGTCCACGGGCAAGACCACCTCAATGCGTTATTCGATTAATCAACGATACAAAAATACAAGGAGTACAATTGAATTATAAGAAACTCTCTCACGGAGGCTCTTCACGTTTTTTCTCTCAATTAAAATTTTTTCAAAAAAGCTTTAAAAAATAAAAAATAAATCAAAAAAATTAATATAACTCTAAAAATCTAATTCTAATAGAAAACGATCTCCACCGTCCATCCGAATTTCCAATTCGTCGTCGATATCACTTTTAAAATATTTCTAAATCATTTCTAATCTTTAGAAACAAAATTAAATCAAATTAAGATCAAATCTAACATATTCAATTCGTCGTGAAGCTGAACATCATGACACCGACTCGAAACAGAATTTTACACAATCCAACACTTATAAACCAAACAAATTATTATTTTTATGATTCCGTTTTTGATTCTTATTCATTTCTATATTTCGATTCCGCTTTGGAACCATCTTCATTCCTATTTGAAAATGGGTAATATCCACCAACACACAACAACAAATTATCACCAAGAATTTTGATAGCTTGATGACACAAATCAACCAGTTGTATTATGAAACATCCAACAAGAAATCTCCAAAGATCTTGAAAACACACATTTTAAAGCAACTACATACATACTCCATAGACACTAGGCCAGAGGACCAACTCATCCTGCATTTCCATACATTCAAGACCAAGAAGGCCTTCATTTATGAAAAGCCGCATGAGAAGTACTTTGTATAAAAAGTCCAAGCAATCACAATGCAGGGATTTTTTTTTTTTTCTTAAGCAGTTTACCTCATTCAATTTGGCCTGCTTGACATCTCAGCATACAACAACAACATAGCAGTGAAAATAAAGTGCGCAAAGTCACGGCGGCGCGCGACAAGCTCGAATATTGTCCTATTATCCCTCTTATAGATCTCTAACTTACTTTGAAAAGAGATGCTGAGTTATTTTGGGAGACGCGCGGCTCGAATAGCGAGAGAGATCATTCGCGGCGGCGTACCATCAGGTCGAAGTTTGTCCCACGAGACGAATCCTCTTGTTGTTGATGGCTTCCTCGCCGGCCGTTGCCCTGCTTTCTTTTGCTTCCGCTGAGCACCTCTTATACGGTTTGAATCCAGTTCGACGAGGTTTTAGCTTTGCTTGAAGGAATCCACTGGTTAATGATCCTAGCTCGCTGCTTTCGTTGCTTCGGATTAATGCGTACTTCGCAGAATCAAAAGCACAAATTAGGATGGGCAAATCCCAGAAATGGGTGGTGCAGAGTTGTAGAATAGATTCAAAGAGATATTGGTGACAAGATTTTCTATGAAAGCCTTCATTCAGTACCTAAGAAAAGAAAAAAATAGAGGCAAAAGATTACCGGAGTTGAGTTTGTGTTGTTGGTAGGAGGCAAGGTGTTTTCTTCTCCTTTGCACTCGACACCTTTTTCTTCGGCATGCGGCGGAGAAAAGCTCTGCGGGAGTACTTCTCTGCTGAAAAGCGCTCGAAAGGCGAGCCGGCCCTGACAGTCAAAAAGAAATTAGAGAAGAGGAAATGGGCGCTCAAAAAGTTGTATTTCGGTAATGAGAAAAGGTAATTTTGGCACTACAGAACCTCTTCAGATACTTCTTTCCACGAGTCGTTTGTGATCCCGCTGCATCTGAATCTGCGCTGATTAGTGTCCCCAGCCGAAGAATTGTCAAAATAAGCTTGCTTCAAATTATCATTATCATTGATTTTCTCATCGTTTCCAGGCATATCAGTTTCTACATCACTACTCGAAGGTGTATTGGAGCCGCACGAAGAACGGTCCTGTTTCTTGTTGTTCCTCAAACTATCAACATTATTCGTTCCTTCGTTAGCTGACGATGGTTTAGATTGGCAAGTCCTTGAAGCCTTCAATTCAGCACACAGTGACCTTTCTTCTTCTTCTTCTTCTCTCCTGCTCTCATCTGAGTCAGACGATAACCGCAGTGAAGGCTTAGAAGAAGGAAACTGCTTCTTTAAACCCCCAGATAGATCTAAATTAGGAGCTTCTTGATCCTTCGAAGGACCTTGATATATTCCGTCACTGCTTTCCTTTTCAGAAATCCTGGTGCAGTCCACCATGGGAAGTACAGTAGTTGTGGCAGGTGCGGGAAATGCGAAACCAATGGGGGCAGGAGGGAACAGAGGCAAAAGCCCTTGAGTTGCCCACCATGCAGAAGCAGCTGCGACGGTTGCGGCGGCGAGAGAAGCAAAGTTTTGAGAAGCAACGGTTTCTGGGTTGGAATCAACAGAAGCATTTATATCTGGAGACGGCCAAAAAGATGCTGCCAACCTTGCCGCTGTATGGACAGCTGGGTTCTGTACTAATGTGGACACTAAGAGATTAGAGAACGTGGAGGAGACATTCTGGAATGACCTATAGGCATCTTGTTGGTTCTGGCATTGGGGAAAAGGTGAAAAAATTGGATAGTTATGGTGAAAGGAAGGCATTGTAGAGTACTCATGAAGCTTTGGGCCTGTAGAAAGTGAATGGTTTGTCGATGGGTTAACACTATCGCCATGAGCTCCTCCCGCTTGTTCGGCCATTGGACGGTTGATTTGATCAACTTGTATTGTTTCTACGGGCGGCGATCCTTGGTCATTAACCCGTTCATTTTTAGGGCAATTTGAGTCGGAACTGATGCGGATTCCTTCAAGCCTTTCTGTTTCTTGATCTGTACCGTCATCCGGCTTTTCATTTGTTTCAGTCAAAACTACGATTTTCTCCATTAGGCTCCTCTCTTTGGTTTCCTTCATCATTGGGTCGAAGCCTTTGTATGCAGAACGATTTGTAGAGCCCTTGTTGATGGAAGACATGGAGACGCATGGAGCTTCTCGGAAGAGATTAAGCACCTCAGAGCAGCTGCCGTTCTCAGACATCTCCTTAATTTGCAGCTTTTCAGTTGAAATATGTTTTTGGTCAAATAATGTTAAGGATTAGATAAAATGAAGGGAAAATGAATAAGAGGGAACTCGAATACATATCCCTGCAAAATTATCTATTTGCATATACACAAAATCTGATTTTTCATATATTGTGCTCGGCAGCGCAGTTTTTTACAAGTTACAAGACAAACAACCGAAAAAACATTCAACTTGCGGAGTCATCCAATTCATAGGAGAAAGTTGATAGTGCATTACAAAGGTTTATAAAGAACGGGTATTTTATGCTCTAATTGAAGGATAAAATAGCTTCAGAAACCAAATTTTCTGAAGAGCATATATGAAAACTCGATATTTTGAGGGACATGAATTTAAGCAAATAATGCTGCGAGGCTAAATGAATAAAAAACCCAAATAAAAAGGGGTACTAAAAGGTGAGGATTAGTTATGAAGTTTTATACCTCCGAAGGCGCATCACTTTCCTTTTGCAAGACTTCTCTGTTATTGGCGCTCAAGGGAGAGAGGGAATAATTTGTCGATTTCTCATTCACTACTTCCGAAGCGGAGGAGAGAGGACTTAACGTGCTACATTTTCGAGGATATGGACTGCTTGGTTTCCTTTTCGGCCGTGGGGGAGGAATGTCGATGTCGTGGGCTTGTCCTGGTGGAACGCCTTTTGTCATAGCTTCTTTTTCCAGCTGCAATTTGCTGAGTTGTCAGAGATTGAGAAAAATATAATGGCAAAAATGTATCCGGACTGGATATACTGTGATTTGAACTTTACCCTCCTTGAACAATTAAAACCAACTGATAGCCAGCCGGATTTATAAGATGATAGTACTTAAACAATTAAATAATTTTCAACTGGTGGCAGTATTATCTAATACATCGAGGGATTATATCTAGGTTTTGGCTATTGAAGGGTGTAACGTGCCAATCATGATATATCTGGAGAGTTTCCTTCATTTTAGCCGAAGGAATTTTCAACTGGGAAAGCAGTTCAATCTAATTATAAAATGTCGTCAGATACTGAACAGAAATAAATGAGGCAAATCAAATAATGTCGGTCTAAACTGAGCTCATTTCACTACAAATCTACTTTATCAATAATTAGAGAAGTATCAGCGTTTGCAGATCTGTAGATTCCCATTTCACCTCAAGAAATTACAAAATATAGTTTTGTACAACAAGCTATAAAATCAAGTGTTAGAACTCCTGGATCAATAAGTCGTACAATGCAACACGAGGGATAACAGTGTGAAGTATGTAACTACTGATATTGCGTTTGAAATGTTTCTTTGGTTGCTTCCTGGCAAGATCATTGAAATAAGACTTAACAACAAAAGCAAAAAAACAAAAGAAAAGAATGTAGGATGATACACAGTATCAGACCTTTGACTATTAGAAGACAAGTTTGTGAGGAAGATCATTGGTAATAATCAATACTTCAGCAAATGAAGCTGATTCCAAGCTCTCAACAAACTAAAACAAGAAAAAGACAAAATAGACTAGACCTTCTAGAGCTGCATCCTTGAGCTTATAGTCTGAAAACATACAAAATATGCCAGTATGAGATAACGTAGACATTTTAATTTGTAAAGCACCGATTTTTGCCTTTATTTCTTAAAATTTACCAGATAATCATGTTGAAAAATCAGCTACCCTAGCTAACGGAAAGCCTTATTAGAAAATGGTATGATGCAAGTGATATCGCAAGTATCAAGAGATTGGGCAGGTTTATGCAATAAACTGTCTACCAACAGAGCTTACAGTCCAAGCAGAGATGTTGCCTATTCTCCCTGGTATCACGAAGGGAAAGTATAACAGTGGAAAACTGGAAATATAGTCGAAGTCTTCATGATAGTCCATCCGATGTTCTTTCTTTTCTTTTCAACTCCGATAATCACACAACCACGTTGACAATTTCGAGTAGTAGTTCTTAACAAATCATAAAATGACACTTTCATCCATTAAAACTTATAGATCAGTGAAACTCATTGGGTAGCAAAATATTGTCAAAATGTCACTTTAATTAATTACACAAAGGGATAAACAACCTAAAATCATTTCACCAGCTATACAAAGTAACAAAGTATACTGAAAAAACTGAAATCTACTCCTTATAGGGTTGAACCAGCAAAATTCCAATTGATGTAATTGATTTTTATTCAGTTGGAGCCCCTTTTCTTGATAGGCAAATTATAAAAGCCGGAGTGACTAATAAACTTGATCTCCATATGCTTTTGAAATAAAAGGGTACACATTAGGTTGGACAAGAGAAGACTCTATAAGACAAGGACGAGAAATAGTATCTTCTTATCAAGTAAGAAATCATATACTATAAAAATTTACTCGAGAAAAGGAATTCCTCAGAAGAAACAAGATTAAGAAGCAAAAGAGATATATTTTCAACTCCCCACAAATCTATATACCATTCTCCTCTAGGAAGCTTTGGTCAAGAGAAGCTAAAATAAGTACGTCAGAGAGGGGTAATCTCCTTTGTTTCACGTAAGAGAAAAGAAATCCACTAATTTGGAACATCCACTGGCTTTGGGTCGCTTTTGCAATAATATAAAAATTACATATAAAATAAGACTAGGCTACACTCGAGAGGGTTTAGGCCCAAATACTTCCTTCTCAAATACTCAAGCACTTGAATCGACAATCAAAGCCATTGACTATAATTTAGATTGCTCGAAGCTACTTGAACCAGATTTAATGGATAATCCTTTTTATTGATGCATCAAGTTTTCTACGAGTTGAAAACTTTAATGGTGAAACAAGTTATTTGTTCATATGTTTTTTGGTTTAGCACAACAAAAAGGATAGTCATCCCACTAGCACGTAAGTGCCGGTAAGCCACTACCATGACACATTGCAGCATGGTGTGTGCCAATGCTTAGCACAGTTGGCACAGACCTCATATAAAACCTCTTTTATTTGTTGACACATTGGCACCATCAGCAGGAGTGTATCGACGCAGTTGGCAATGTCCCTGCATGCTCAGTGTCAACCGACATAGCACTCGTCAGCACATAATTAAGGCCTTGATAATTTTGCTATTTTTTCTATAAACAAAAATACTATATGATTGGACATGGTGGGTGGCTTCCCTACAAAACCAAGTAAATGTATAGAGTGCAAGTACTCAACTAACCGCTCGTACACTCCATTGCGTAGGATTTCTGCATCAAAAAAATAAAATAGAAAAATGGCGACGAGACCAAACAAGGCGTGAGCTGAGCATTGTTCCAAGTTGTTAATAAAGTCAATTTTCAATATGGTAAAGCATAATACTAATTGGAAATTGCAATTAATTTGGATATGGTAAAACTTAGTATTAATTGAAAATAGCATTAGAAATAGGTTTTCGGGGACTTTGAGGGATCTCAACATCAAACTAGCTTTTAGGTATAGGAATTCCAGCAAGCCGAGCTTGGTACTCTTGATGAAAAGCAATGAAAGTATCCCTAGCTCTAATTTGTTCCCAGAATTGCTTGATTTTATGGTCCATGGTCAAAAGTAATAGTTCTTTCACAACAAACTAGCTTATAGGTTGGTTAAAGTATTTGATTAATTCATGATAATTTTTAACATGCTTAATTAAGTTATTAATGGCTTTAGTTAATGATTAGTTAATCATAAACAACATGCTCAACTCGCTTTGCATGTAGTATGAATTTAGTTTTATGAGCATGCCATGCAGTATGATAATACATACAAATGCTAAACCACTAAGATCCCCCGTGGTAAAGCATGTGGTGTAATTAGGTGAGGGTTCAAGAATAGAGGATTTCAAGGATGGGCATCAGAGGCCATGCTCTCAATTCTCGAAAGAAAAATAAGCAAATAAATAAAGAATTTAGTTGGCATGTAGAACATGAATGAACTAGGTCCTACCTAAAGACATGTTAATATCTTACTATCTTGACTGCGAAGTAGTTGATAAAAACTTATGATTATTCATGGATTAGAAAGTAAACTTTGCATATGGTACAAGAACGATTTTATCAACATGACATGGTAGTATAACGCCGTGTACGTGTCGGTTGGCAGTTAGAGCATAACTGACTAGTAGGGACTGCAAGTCTAGCTCACCGCTAACGAGCTGGCTCATGTTCGATTTGAAATAGGCTCAACAATGGCTCGTTCGAAATTAATTTCAAATATAAAACAAGCTGAATTTTATTGCTCGAAAATAATTTCAAAATGAGCACGAGCTGGCCTCAGCTCGTTCGTGTTCGGCTCAAAATAGTTCGAATATATATATATATATAGTATATAGTTAATTAAAATATAAAATATTAATATTAATAAAAATATATAATTATAAATATTTTTTATTAAATATTTTAATTCAAATGCACCTTATGCTTATGCATTCTCTATGTGAGCTGTGTCCAACAATACCACACTACCAGCCTATCACTGTACCACAGACCCAACACATATTTTCAAATACAAACCCAATTCAAAAATTAGGGTTCTCAATCTCTTCTCAAAGTCTCACACGTACCGACGTTACCGTCTTCGTGCGACCCAGATCGAGGCCCACATCTCCACGACCTAGATCTAACGCCCAAATCCGTCGCTTGCAACGCCGTATGACTCCAGGTCCATCGCAGCACAACCCAGATTCAACGCCACGCAACCCAAGATCTCCACGACCAATGCTGCTACCCTTCTATGGCTCTACCTTCGCCTCTTGTTCTCTTGTATTCGACAAAGAATCGATTTTTGCTCAAAGAAATTAGTGTCGATTCTAATAAATTTCTCTATTTTTTTCACATTGTTTTCACTATCATTCAGTTGATCAAATCCAAATACATGTTTTGCTTTCCTTTCCTTTCTTTATTTAGTAGTTAAATTGAGTACGTTATTGTGTTTCAATCCTAGGGTTTAAAGTTTTAGTATGTCTTCTCTAACTTTTCCTCCTTCCTCGAACAATCGGGTGCCGGCCCTATTTCGAGCAGCTCGAATTCAGCTCGAATTAGATTTCGAACCAAACTCGAAAAGGCCTTATTCTGGCTCGAAATTAATTTGAGCCAGCTTGAATTTGGCTCGAATCTAATTTGAGCCAAATTCGAGCAAGGCCTAGCTCGCTCATATTCGGCTCATTTGCACCCCTACTGAGTAGAGGCCATCACTTGTGCTTGCAAATACCTTGCAAGAAAACATAAAAGTCATATACAAGAATGCATCAAACAAAGCTTAATTTAGCTAACAGTTCCCTCAATTTACTTCTTAATGTTTGTATGGAACCATAAGTTAACATGCTTACCCAAGTTTTATAAATTATACGATCCCCATCTTTTCTTATGAAAGCAACAACAAGCATATGATTAGTGTTTTCCTGAGGCATCCGACATTTTTCACTCTGATCAAGGCAGCAAGGGCCGAGAAGTCCCTTATTTCAAGAAAATTGTCTATAGTTGATCATTTTTAAATAAGGTGGTGCCTAAGGAAACGAAAGGTCCAGTGACCCTCCTCTCTGATCACATTTGTCAAGAAGACCCAAGAAGCTAAGTATGGACAGACCACTTAATAAATCATTCATTATGCACAAACTGCGTTTGGCAATTTACCAAACACTTGGCATGATCATACAGCGAAGTAGTTGGTGAACCGATTCAATTTTCCAAAGCTTTCCATTCAATCAAGAATAAATTAAGCTAGCACAATTCCTTCTATTATCTTTAAAAGATTAGGGAATAATGGACAAAAACAAAAAGGCTGATCTTTCTCAACACTCCTTTGTTCTTCCAACAAAAGGATAATCGAATAAGCGGCGATCAGTGTTCCGATCAATGTTTCCCGCCTCCTAAAAAAAATATAGGACAATCAAGAAAGATATTTTCCTTCCTTGCTTTCTTTGTAAGCATAGGATAGTCAAAGTGGAAGAACCCTCCCTTGCTTCCTTTCTCATCCAAGGTTTTGGAAGGTGGGGTGATGTGTTGGCGATGATCTAGAGGGGGTGGTAGCAACTTGGCTAGTCATGCGCCACCCTTCTCAATCTTTGGTAGCGTGATTATGTAGCCACTAGGAATGCAAACTGGGTGGATATAGGGGCGGAAGGAAACCACATCTCCTGTCCCACCAATTGAGATCTTGCCCTACCAATTGCCCCAAATCCTTGGGAGGGTTGAATATTGTTCCTCTCACCTATCACGTCTTAACTTCGACTCCTTACCGACACCCCGAATCCGCCGCATCAACCGAATTTTAAAAAAGAAAGCGAAAAAGAAAATGACCAGCCGAAGATAATTAGTGTAAAGATGGAGCCCATTAAGTTGTCACTTAAGACGCCAACTTGTGGAGGGTGAAGATGTCGTCAACGAAACAGAGTGAGGATAGATCGGCGGTGCGAATGGTAAAGATGTCTACAACAAGGATGGAGTAGAGATTAGTGGCGATAAAAATAGAGAGATTGACAACCCGAAGAGATAAAATGACCAACTCCATTGAAGAGGTAAAGATGATGAGAAAAGCTTTGGGAAAGAGGCAACTCAAAAAAAAGAAAAAGAAATTAGGGTTAAGGTCCATAGTTAGGTATAAGTTATGTATATATAGATTAGTATTTTTGTAAAGAGATAATTAGTATAGGGTATTTCAAGAAATATGTAAACCGAATTGGGCCAGATTTGGGGCAGATCGCATTTTTCCCGCTTTTTGCCCCAAATCGGTCTCGAATCATAAAATCAACCTAGTTTACTACCCCGAATCCAATAATTTCATCCCTTTTACCGTCCCATTACGGGCAAATTGGGGTAGGAGCTCCATTTATCCGAATTTATTTGCATTCCTTTAACTATTTGTTGCCGGACAAACAACAACTTCACTCCTGGCGCTTTTATTTTTGAGAACAACCTAATTTTCATCCAAATACAAAATTAGTCTTGTTACTGTGTTTAAATTAAGTTATTATTTAATTTTCATCCAATTAAATTAATTAGTGTGTTTATGCCATAACTAAATAATTAATTTTTTAATTAACAAATTAATTATAAATAAAAAATTAATTGTTCAAATAGTTAATAAAATATTTATTAGAGTAATAAATCAACTAGTTAATTATTTATCTAGTTACTTAGTAAATAAATTAATATATTATACATTAATTAATGATATTTTACTATTAAATTAATAGAGATGTAAGGGAAGGAATTGTTGTTTCACCAAAATGGTGGGTTATCCTAAGTAACCCGTTAAGAGGTGAACTAGATTTTTTTAGGGGGGGGGAAGGAATAAGACTCTTATTCCTTTTATTCCCCTTCTAATTTCCGAACCAAATAATGCCTTAATGCCTAGCCGGGAGTAGCCATTATTATTTAATTTTCATCCAATTTTCATCCAATTAAATAATAATGCCTTGATTCCCTACCCATTATTATTTAATTTTCATCCAACAAAGCAGCGGCAACAATGGCAACCCAGTGAAGCAACAGCTGCAACGGTAGTGGGCGCAGTAGCTACAACATTAGTGGTTATAGCAACTGTAGCAATAGTGGGTAGGGAATCAAGGATGCAAACAGGGCAGATCCAAAGGAGGGAGGTGTCCCCCACCTCCCGCTCCATTTCTTATCGGGACGGGGCAAATTCGGAGTGGGTTAATTTTAATCCTATTTTTGGCCCCCACTTACCGCTCCATTCGAGGCAAATCGAGGCACGAGCGAGTTTTTGTCAGATTTTTGACAGGTCAGGTCAGATCAGATCAAAAGAAGAAAAGGGTCTCCCATCTCCCGCTCCATTCACTCGGCGAATCGAAGCGGATTTGGGACGGGTTACATTTTTTTATATTTTTTATTCCCACTTACCGCCCCATTCAGAGCAAGAGCTCCACCAACCCGAATCCATTTGCATCCCTAATAGTGAGTGTAGAAGCTGTAATGGATGGTTACAATGGCATCATCGGCAGCAACGACAACAATGTGCACATAGGAGGGACGTTGCTAATGAAGTAGTCATTTTGCGCACGGAAAGGTCGGAGTGGCATCAAGACCAAGTGCCATGCATAAATAGGTGCGGCCTCATGCATGGAAGCATCAACAATGTGATTATGCAAGGGCACAATGCGGCGGTGTCGACAATAGGGTCGTGCATGATCACTATGGCGACATTGGTGATGGTTTCATGCATGACAACGACGTTGTGGCATTAGAATGGAGGCGGCCATGAGTCAAAACTAAAACAACAAACAAAAGAACAAAGTCCAAAAATCTGAAGAAATCAAAAAGGCATAGCCCTTTACTTTTATTTTATTAGATCACATTGATCGATAACATTAGTGAACTTCAGTTTAGAAAAGATTTTGAGGAGATAGTAGACGATGGGATTTCAAGGATTATTCAATGTGAGTTCAATGGAATTCGATGGTCAAGCCCACGCTACTAAGGCATAGCTGAGATAATCTATTATATCTATCATTCCAACAAGATCTAAGAAGAGAATCTACCTAACCAGTTGGACCTATTTTTAATCGTTAGGTCTATTGTGGACCGCAGCCCCCACTCAACTTATTGGGCTCACCCAACTCAACTTATTAGTCTCCTGGGCCTATTGTCACGGGGCAGAAAGTTGGACCTATTTTTAACCCATAAATAAATAGCCAACAATCCCTCTCCCAACACCTGCACCGTGTGGGAATCGAACCTGTGCCACTGGCTCTGATACCACTTGTTGGATCATTGGTGCTAACCATTAATCCTAAAAGCTCGAGTTATTAGAAATACGCAACCAATTCACTTAAAGCGTACAGACACAGCGCCCACGGGTCTCGACCAGACTCAACCCGCCTGGACGTTAATTCTATTGTTGGGCCTCTTGTCGTTAGATCTATTGTAGACCACAACCCCACTCAACTTATTGGGCTCACCCAACTCAACTTATTAGTCTCCTGGGCCTATTGTCACGGGGCAGAAAGTTGGACCTATTTTTAACCCATAAATAAATAGCCAACATAACCAACTAGTGCTATATAAAATGGAGCCAGCACGAGCAATAATCACTATAAAATCGAATGAGATCGTTCGCTCTTATATTGTGCAAGCAAAATTTTTATAAGGTGAATGTTTCGTCCATTGGACTACAATAACAATTTGAACCATGCAGATAAATGATACACTTTGTTGATTTTAATCCACGCAGATATAACTATATCAAAATAATAGGTTTTAGATCATGGGTTGCCACTACAACTGTGTTGGACAGTACATATCAGTACAAAAGGTCATATCGAGATACATCCCTTATGTCGAATATATATTTTGATAATTGTGATTCAAATTTTTTTCATTACCAAACTTTGGCCTGTATTTTAACTAACTTCATTTTAGTTAGGTGGCTAACTTACACCAAGTACCTCATCTTTGCCGAGTCCACTAGGATTGTTATGACACCTCGTCAAGAGGTGTTTTGATGCACCAATCATGTTCCTTAACGCTGTATCTATGAGATAGAAGAAGAAAAGTGTTTAGTAAGCACCAAATAGACACCACCATGAAGCAACGCCGACGAAGTGGAAGGCAGTGCCTTTGGGCTCAACATCATTGGTACAAATTTTATCAAAGGATAGAGCTACCAATTTGAAAATCCACGCTAATCATGAAATAACTGGTGTTCTAAATAGCTGTGGCTATGGCCACTATAGCTATATTAGAAGGTAACTGTTGAATATAAAAAATTCAAAACACCATTTCTATTAGCTTAAGCTTTTGGAGATTAACGGTTGTTTAATATGATATTAGAACAAAAGGTTTTGAGCTCAAATTCCATCAAATTTCTAGTTTCATTTATTTTTCTCTTATTTAATTAAAGTCTATGTCTTGGGCCTATCAAAATGTCTCAAGCCTAGACGTAAAGTGGAGTGTTGAATATAAAATGTTAAAACACCGTTCTCTAGTAGCTTACGCTTTTGGAAAATAACAGTTATTTTATAATAACCGTTATGGTATATTATGAAAAGTAAAAGTAAGCGGACTTTAATAGTATCGATTGCTACTATAGCAACTCAGCCCGCTAGCACTAATAACTCGTTGGGCCCAAATCACTAGCCCAAAATGCTTAAGCCTAGTTATTATTGCTAGGGTCCCTTCATAGACTCGCTTCGTTTATACTTTAACATCCTCATTAGGTTAATCACATACATGGCCCAAGATCACCAAGCAATATAAAGCCCACGTCATACTTTTGACTGGTGAACCGGCTCTCATACCAACTGTAACGACCCGGCTTACTAGCACTAATAACTCAGTGGGCCCCAACTATCGGCTTAGAATGCTAAGCCCAGTTATTAATTCTTGTGCGCCCTTCACATATAAGTCCCTCACACTCTCCCACATTATCCAATATAGTACTAACTATTGGGAAGTCACATACTCCAACCGTTTTAGACCTTGATGTTCTCATCAGGCTCCAACCCAATCATACACAATAACCAGAATTACCAGGTGATGTGAGATTCTAGAGGTTGTTCCTATCAAACCTGTGATGTAGCACTTTGCTGCGCATAGCACTTAGCTCTCATACTTCCGGCTAGTATTCGGCTCTGATACCAACTGTAACGACCCAGCCTACTAGCACTAATATCTCATTGGGCCCAAACAATCAGCCCAAAATTCTTAAGCCCAAGTTAGCATATAGAGAAAATTAGGTAGGGAGAAAAGCACAAGTTCGCATGAGAGTATTGTGTCAATTGCATACACCGGCATGACACGACAATACACCATGCCATACCCATGCCAACAATCGCTCAACACAATCCCATGCCAAGGCACTTAGATCCTTGCCTTCCATTAGGAGAAGTTGTACCTTAGACGAAAACTCAGTGACAAGACTAAAGGTAAACGATATATAAACATACGAATTTCTTAATCTGTAATAATTTTCTAATCAATTTCATAGTGCTCCGAAACTTCTACGCATTTTAGAATCTGCAAAATTTCTGAAAGTTATCATGACCCTCACACAGAAATATGTCAGTCAAATGTCAGTCAAGTTTCTTGAAATTCTCAGCAAGTTCCATATCCTTGGGGTATAAACAGGGCAAGATCTGAGAAATAAAGGCAAAGATTAATTAAATTAAATCCAGAAAACTATATTCATTACCCCACCAAAAGCAGACTACAGAAGTATTTCAAGCAACTGTACCATGTAATTATCTAATCAGTTTAAGGAGAAAGGTTCTATACCTTTGTGAAGAACTTTTGGGCATGACTTCGTATCTGAACAGCAGTTTTTGTACCGATATGCTCTGCAACAGACACAAAAACCAAGTATAAAAACAAGAAGCAACTCACTGATTTAGTAGTAGGCTACTAACTTTATAATATCTACTCACAACCAATTTCACATCTTTAACAAAGAAGAATTCGATGTATAATTTTCGAGAGATAGAACAGAGCATGACAATTTGCTAACCTTCGATGCGCTGCCAAGCTCTCCCATACAGCTTCAAAGCTTCCAGAAACCGGTTATGCTCCTCCTCTGTCCACCTCTCGCGCTGCTTCGTGATCGTGTAGGGCTTCCTCACCTACACTCATCGACTCCGACAAACACTATTAAAGCGCACTTAAGCATCCAAATCACAACAATACGATGCCAACAAACAAGAACTGATCCAACTATCTCTCACCTTCACAATAAACTCCTCGCCCGACGAGTTCACCTCCATAACAACAACAACAACAATTCACAATATAAAAGTAGCAGCAAAGTACGAATCAAAGATCACTTGGGATCCAAATCCTCGACGAACAGCAGAACCCCTCCCTCCATATCACCAACCATGCGCTCAATTTGCCGGAGATAGTACCTCATAACTCGCCCAAAAACTCTACTCGCCACCTCAAAACCAACCACAAATCATCATCATCAAAAAAAAAAAAAAAAAAAAAAAATCATCAAAAATCCACAAAAAAAATAGAAAACCTAAACGAAGCACACAACAATTCACCAATCGCCTCACCTAAACGAACCGATCCAGCAACCGCGGCCTACAAATAAAGCAAGAGCAACAAGAATCAGCAAGAAGCTCAACATCAACATCCAAATTGGTCATAAACATTCATTTGAACGAACCCTAGATTCGAGAACTCACCTCAGGCGACCGCCATGGCAGCTTCAAGAACCGCTCCTCCCCTTCTCCTCCCCCCCACCACCTCCGAATCCCCCCTGCCCCAACTCACACGAAGTAAACCTAGCGATCTACACCTCTACGGAGAGAGATCGACAGAGATCGAGAGAGAGAGAGAGAGAGAGAGAGAGGAGGAAGAAGAAGAGGGAGCTCAATGGCTATCTACGAAACTTCTAGTAGAAGAAGAAGCGGAGACGAAGAGCTCTCTCTCTCTCTTTGCGACGAGCGAACGCGGGGAGAAATCTCAGCCACTATTTTTTATTGTGGAGTTCTTTGAAGCCCCAAACCAAGAACAATTTTTTTTTTTTAGGAAAAATTAAATTAAATTAAAATAGGAGAGAGATATTCGAATTTTTAATTAATTTTAAATTTTTAAAAATAGGGGGCAAAAAGAAAATATGAGGCTACAAGGGGTGGAGGGGGACGAGGGGTGCGTATGGCGCAGGAGATGGCTCCACGTGGCGAGAAATTAGAGGCTGGTTTTCGCCCCGGTGCGCTTTTTCGAGGGTGGAGCGTTATGGCTTATGGTGGTCCGTAGAGTACGGGTGGTTCGCTCCGCATAGAATTCGCATGCGGGAACGTAATCGCCGTCGGATTGGAAATATGTACGAATCTGAGCCGTTCGTTTTCACAGGAAACCTGTGGCCACGGTTGCGCCGGAAATGGACGCGGCGGATGAAGTTGATTAATGTTGGCGGTGGGCGTTGCGGTGGCATAGGAATGTTTATATGCGGGGGAGACGTACGTGGGAGAATGGGACGGGGGTTGGGTGGGACCCACGAGGGAAGGGGACACGTGGCGGCCGATCGCCACGTCTTATCTGGAAGAGTGGGGAGGTGACGAGGATCGCTCTTTGCGTTGGTCGGGGGGCTTGCGGTTGATCCAACGGTTCACGTGCCAACTGTCCAGTGATCACGACCGTCCATTTGGGGATGGTATTATTAATTAATGTGTTTAAGGTGACGCGATGCCACGTGGACGGTCCAGGGCCTCTAGCGGACTGCGGGTCTAAATCGAGAAATTAAATAATGGGTATATATATAAATATACATTTATTTTGGGATGTATATCTTACATCCCATTTCATTCTGAGATAAATTTTACTCATCATTCGTAAAAATAATAATAATAACATATGAATGCAACTCTATGTTTTTATAAAATTCACTTGATTGATATGAATGCACCACATGGAAGTAGATTTTCTTCTTTTTTTTTTTTTCTCTTGTATAAATTTATTCTTTAAAAAAAATTAAGAAAATTATTAAGAAGCTTGTTGGCTATACATAAAGTTTGCTAGCAATCTAAAATAGCAAAATTAAGTAGGGCTGGTTCCTAAATAGCTTTAATTACATCGAACTTGAGAAAATTATGCCAAAAATCACAAATTATTTGTTATGATTAGAAGGATAAAAATATATTAGTGATCGATTAGTTACACTATTTCTTTTTCTTTTCTTTTCTTTTTTCACTTTCTCTAGCTTTTTCTGTGCCCATTTGGATCCAGCGATGCGCGATGGAGGTGGATGAGAGCTCGGTGACACCGAAGAAGAGGGCGGCAGAGGCAGAGGCGGCTCGCCTTGCCTTTACCCCGCGAGAGGTGCGTGGGCACAGGTGAGGACCCTCGCCTCACCTCCACTACGCTCGTGCACATCTGTACGGGTGGAGGCGCTGTCACGCCCCGGAATCGAAACTGTGATCCGAGCTCGCTAATAGATCCGTCGTCCATACGGAAAACCCCGCATAGACGAAGTGTCTAACCTGCAAAATATAATACTATAACTATAAAAATATCATAGCTGTAAAATAAACTACCGAAATATAAAAGTACAACTCCAAATAGTACAGATCTGAACATCACAATACAAAAAATCTCTCAAAAATAAAACTCTCGAAAGTAACTATCTACAATATTAATCCAGCAGACTGTACTACAAAGCTCCAAAAAGGGGTACCACTATACTCCAAGGACGGGTAGGGAACTAGCTCGCGACTCCCTTACCTCGATCAACAGGTGCAGCAACAGGAGTAGGAACAAGGGTAGATGCCTCTGGAAAATCTGTCACCAACAGCGGGTGTGAGAACTACACCGTCACGTAGTTCTCAGTGGGTACTGTCTCCAAGACCAACGGTCTGCCTACTAAGTCTACTAAAGGCATAAGATAACAATGTTATAAGGAAAGATAAGTAAGCAGGAAATAAACTCTACTGCTACCATGCCTCTTCTATAATGCTCAAGGGTGATACAGATGAAAATAATGCACCGACTCAAACTCAAAGTACTCGGTCAACCCAATCACACTGACAGCCATATAGGGTCCAGTCAAACCTGCGCCAATTTACTACCACACATCCCCACGGGGACGGAAATTACATAGGCGGTCCCACACGGACTGCGTCGACAAATCGCGATAGCAAAGTAATAGGCCCTTCTATGGAGCAGCACTCGAGGGGCGCGACCCCACCGAGTAAAGTATCTGCATATCTCTGTCGAGCTCAATAGCTAATGCAGGCTATAGTCCAAATCCACGATCAATCAGAACGACAACAATAACCCAACACTGACAACATCAGTCTGAATCACTCAACGGCTCAGGACCACCGTTCCCAAACGACTCTAAAAACAGAATACCCAACTCACAGATGACCCAGAACGGACCGACACCATAAGGGTCCGGGAATTCCGATAGGTCGGTGCCTAGAACCCCAATCAAACAAGAACAGACTCCAGGCTCCGCCCTTCGAAGTTCTCGACTCCTTACAGTTCGGGAAAAGTAACTCCCTCGATAAAACATCCGGAGGAAACCAACTAGGGTCTAAAAGTTCCGGGAGACTAGCACCTACAACCCTATCAAACAAGAACAGGTTCTAGGCACAACCCCTGTAGCTTTCGTCCCAAATATGGAAACACCTCCTTGAACCCAGATCATTCAAACCCCCATCGGGTGAGAAAGTTTGTAAGTAAAGATAACAGTTATTATCGAAAATCATTTTTATTTAAGAAGCTCAATTTAATGAATTTTAGTTTTTAAGAAAATCAATTAAAACAAGTTTTATTTTTCAAACCCCGAAGGGCTAATACCTTCACCCAATCAAACAAGAACAGGCTCCGGCGACCCTTCGAAGTTCGGAAGGAAAACATCGATTTACTGAAATCATGTGTGTGTCCAAAACAGTCTGGGTTCAGGGTCCTGCTATCACCAGTACACTACTGCCACGAACACAGTGACGACAAAAAGATCAGAAAAAACTCAACAACCCGGGATCACCGTTTAGTTAAATAGCTCCGACACCAAAATAAGACTAACAACAGCTATCAGACTCCACTCAGTCCCCGGACACGAGTGTCAATGCATCCCACAATAACCCGACCACTCAGCCCGCTAACCGGGCGAAGAGAAACTCCAAATCCAGGAAATAAATAATACAAAGTGTGGGAAAACTGGAACATGAAGGAACTAACCCATGTGAGGGTTTTCTACTAGCCTAGTTAAACACATGCAGACATATGACGGGGTGCTAGACAAGCTTCCAATATTTCGCTATCACAAGAAATAGACAATTTACTAATTAATCAGGCTTGTATCTTGGTCCACAAAAAGAGTGTTTATTAATCATGCATGCATACTATAACATAGAATTTGTATGTTGTGCGCTAATTTTGGAAGAAATCCAACCCACTTGGAACTCGCTAATCCGAGCTCTGAAAAAGCTGAAACTGAACATGAGTGTTCCACAGGTTCACACGGTTCCAATGCACCAAAAATTGTCAGAAAACCCCTCCCGGTCACTGAGATATAAGTCGAACATCGTGGTAAGGTCAAATCACTCAAAACAGTAATCCTCTTGCACATCAGTCCACAAAATAGGAAATTACTTCCTACAATATGCCCTTCAAAAATTCCAAAAAAAAATATAGTTGCGATCCTTGCGAAGTGTAGATAGAAATCGAGTCCTTAAACTTCTAGTTCCAACAACCGTAGCCCGAGAAAATGCAAGATTACTTCTCCGCTGTCCAGAAAAGTGTCTCAGAAAAAGGGGGTCTAAAGATACTGCAAGAACTCTCATAAAAACTCGAAACGGGGAAGAGTAGTGAAAACCAAAATTGAATGCCTACCTGTCATGAAAACGTTTCCGCAAAAATCGGCAAAAAACTCCAAGAACTCAGCTCAGTGGAGCTCACAGACAAAAAGTCGACGAAAAAGACCGATGTCAAAGAAACATCACAATTCTCGAGATCGGGTAGGGAAAAATATCAAACGGTTTCCAAAAATTCTCCCAAAGCCCAAGAAGTATAGAAGACTCAAAGAAGAACTTACTGTCGAAAACGGCTCCCAAATCGGATCACAAAAACTCCACAAATGAAGCCCACAAAGACCTATTTATAGCTGAAATCCAAGGAGACTCACTATTGCGGGTCAAGGGGGGATTTCGGGCACCTGGATTCGACCCGACAAGCGCCCAGACACGTGGCGGCCATCCAGCCATCCACGCCCAGCGCCCGAAACACTGGAATGCTGCCACCTGTCCCTTCCCTCTTGCTCCGTGCGCCCAGTGCACGCGTGGCGGCTGCTGTGACACCCCCGGAATTTGGATTAGTCCTATATATAAATGATATAATAGGACTAAATCTCTAACCCGGCTATAGCATTTTGGATGGTAGCAAGATCCAAGAGGAACATGAGAGTTAAGCGTGCTAGAGCTAGAGTAGTTCTAGGATGGGTGACCCCCTGGGAAGTGGGGCGTCACAGTTGGTATCAGAGCCATTCACCAGCCGGAAATGTGAGATGAGTCTCGGCTGAGCCAGGGTTATATAGCGGGTAGAGTGTGGCTCTCCGGCTAATGACCGTTGTAGGTGGAGTGCAGCTCCCTACAAGGTCGGCTAAGGCTAGCGAGACGAGTCTCACATCGCCTGGTGCTTGTGAGTGCGCTTGAGCCTGACGTGGACGTCAGGGCTTAAAGGGGGGAAGAATGTGACACCCCCGGAATTTGGATTAGTCCTATATATAAATGATATAATAGGACTAAATCTCTAACCCGGCTATAGCATTTTGGATGGTAGCAAGATCCAAGAGGAACATGAGAGTTAAGCGTGCTAGAGCTAGAGTAGTTCTAGGATGGGTGACCCCCTGGGAAGTGGGGCGTCACAGCTGCGCCCGCCAATAGGAGAGCGCCGCGTGGCGGGTCGCGGTCCACGCGGCGGTCCACGCGCCCGGTCTTCCGGATCCTGTCGACCAATCAGAAGGCGACACGTGGCGCCGCCCCGCCGAACGCAGCCCAGCCAATCCTGGGTTGCCACGTGGCAGTGCACAAACTCCATGGTCCCGGTGCACGCGCCTGGGCCGTGGACCGGCCTGCCCGCGGCCTTGCCTGCGCCTGCCCGCCGCCGTTCCGCGGCCGCGCCGCCGCCGGCACTGCCCGAGCTACAGTACCTGTCCGTGCTACAGTAAAATAGTGTTCGAATCCCGAGAAATACAAGTAAATAGTCGATTTTCATCGTTTTCGCGCACTGAGTCCAAATCTGATGTTCATTTTGCCAAATTCCACTTTTAAAATTTGTCGAAGGCATTCGAATAGGTAATCTTAATCCAAATTTCGCGCTGGGTTCAATCCTGAGGTCCGGTTTGCGTGCAGCCATCTCCATCACACATTATAGGCCTTCAGAAGCCACTGATCATACCGCAAACCACCGTGAAGATCCGGATCATCCGGATCATCATAGATAGACTTGTACTTTTAAACGCATATAAACTCTACTATATATATATATATAGTATATATATATATATATATATATATATATATATATATATATATATATATATATATATAATGGAGAATAATAGAAAAATTAGAAAAAAAAAGGTGTTGTTGATATTTTGATACCAATAGCATTACACTTATATCTTAATAAACTTATCACGTCTGGTCTGAATAAACAGGTTTCAGTACAAATTTATTATTATTATTATTATTCTTATTCTTCTTTTTCTACTCTGTATATTTTTTTCACCATCGCGTCCTCTCCCTCGCTCTCCACCATAGCCATCGCTCTCACCGAAAGTGTTCATTAGAAAAGCGCGGGTGCACGTGTCTTCGTTCTCACCCTTGCGGGCGACAACGAGCACTGCCTCGACCACGACGTCATCGCCTCCGTTTGCTCCGTTTTCACTCGCGCTCACGATAGCGTCGTTTTTGTCTAACACTGGCGAAGAAATGAAATGGAGGAAGAGGACGAGGCGCTGCCTTAATTACTGTCGCGAATGGCCGCGGAGGCTGTCGAGGAGGGTCGGAGAAAAAAAAATAAGAGAAGAAAAAAAAGAGAGAAAAGGGAGTATTGGTATTTTGGTCAGTTTTCTAAAAATTCGATCGAATTTGAAAAATCTAAATAGTGATCTACTTTTGAAAAATCTCAAAATCAATAATTTTTTTTTGCAAATTGTCATGATACTTTTTATACTTGCACTCATATTTTGCAATAAAGATACTTATATATATATATATATATATATATATATATATATATATATATATATATAGTCCGGCTACTATTCTTGTACAAGCACCAAGTAATTGGTGGTTGTAAGTTTTCTACCATTAGATCTACCCCTTTAACTAATTTTATCTCTTAGCTAGTCCGGTTATTATGCTTGTACAAGCACCAAGCAATTGGTGCTTGTAAGTTTTCTATCGTTAGATTTACCTCTTTGATTAATTTCATCCTTTAAAATATTCTATTCAACCAACCACTCAGTTAACTCAAGGGTCCACTATCATCTTATTCACACATTTTTTCATCTAAGGGTTAAAAACCTATAAGCACCAATGACCCGATACTTTTAAAAGTATAGAAGCTCAAATATATATATATATATATTTAAAAGTATAAGCTCATTCATATTTATAATTTTTTTACCATACAATTTGTATTGGGATCCGTATTATTATAAAGGCTTTTATGGGGAGAGAGAAATAAAGTATAATTGTACAAATTTCAATACAAATTTTATGATAAAAAATTTATAAATATTAATGAGCTTGTAGTTTTGAAAGTATATAAACTTTACGCGCGCGTGTGTGATGTGTATATTATATGTTTGGCTTAGCTTCTGAAATAATTTTTTAACGAATAAACAAAAATTATAGCTTATTGACAAATAGAAAGCTACGGGTATAATCAGTTCAGTTTGATTTGATTTTTAGGTATTTTTCAAATTGAAATAAAATTTTCACAGTTTGAAAAAATTCAAAACCGAATAGAACCAATTTAGACTTGAAACCGATCCAAACCAACCCGAATTACTTCCGTTTGGTTCAGTTTTGCAGTTAGTTTTTAATTTTTTTTATAAATTAATTCATAATTAAAGAATCAAAATTAATTAAACTATTATGAAAGTCACGAACCCAAGAAAATTTTGATCTTAAATAAAGAATTTTGAAAATGTGTTTATAAGTGATCAATAATTGATTATAAATATAAAATTTTAATAAATAATTTAAATTAAAAATATATATATAATATTACTATTCAATTTTCGACTCAGCTTGGTTAAGAAAGATATTAAAACTGAACCGAAACTGAAAAACAAATTTTAGCTATTTTTAAAATCGAATCAAACTGAAAACCATATAAACCGAACCAAATTGTCTTATTTGGTTTGGTTTGATTTGATTTTTAGTTTGGAGCCAAACTGTGAACACCCCTACAGAGAGCCTACTACTTGTGATCTTTTGGAACTCAACAGCTAATTTTTTTTTTTTGATTAAACAGGGATATACCCTATTTGAAATTAAAAGTAAAGGGATACAGGGAGGTACAACCCATGCGGACACAGATGAAATGTCCGAACTCTAGCTACCACGACAGAAGGAGACCACTGCAGCTGCCGTAGTCACCGCAGCGCACCACTGCAGCAGCGAGGTCTACTACATCAGCGACACGTCAACAAGAGCGTTAAAAAAACACACACAAACAGAGTGGAACCAACAACACCAACAACAGCTTCAAGTAGCATAAAAAATACAAGAAAAACAAGCCAAAATCGATGAGACTCAATCATGGCAGATGAAGGTAAACTCAATCCGTGGCCGCTTTAGGAAGCCCAGATCCGAAGAACCTTGTAAAGGAGTCGAGCCCGAAGGAATGAGATGAACAGATCAGCAACTAATTAATCCTGTTGAGCACAGCAAGGCACTAATTAGTCCCAAAAGCCAAAGTCCAGAGGTTGATGGAGTTGAAAACTCTAATAGCACAACTAGCACTCGTTGATAAACTATTGTCAAAGATGCGCCTGTTACGTTCAATCCAAAGTTCCCAACAAGTAGCGGCGAATAAAAGATCAAAGTGCTCTTTCGAACGGCCCCTCAAGGTCCTCCTTGCGTTACTCCATCTACTCGCTAAGTCTCGGGAAAAGTTAAGCTGTGGCAAGTAAGAGGCCAATGTTGAAGAAGCCCCTCCCAGAAACTCAACAGCAAATTAAAACCTCTATTTTGAAGCTTCTATTTTTATTGCCTTAATCGTCATTAATGGTGACACTCAAAATGATTTATGATTTGTAAGTACTTTGAAAACTTAAAATTTTGCGAATTTTGTACACTTTTTTCGCATCATGTTTCGCTATTTATATATATATGTTGGTTTATTCACAAGATTAGTTTGTAGAGTTCAATCCAAATTAATTTCAAGTTACTCGCGTGGTCAATTTAGTCTCCAATATATAATTATGTCCAATTTCAAGAGTAGGTGAAAGTAAAATTTTGGCTAAAGTGATTGATTTTTTTTGACTAAATTACAGAAAATTTTCTTGTAATATCTTATTTTTTTCACTTTGCCCTCCTATTTTTTAAAAGCCTATATTTTGCCCCCTTGTAATTACCGAATTGTCTTTAGGGGGCAACGGCGTTAACGAAGGAGGTAAATTGACGAAAATGTCCTTAACTTATATTGAAGGGAAAAGGTAATGGATGAAAGAGAAAGGGATTTAGACTTATTTCCCGCCATTTTTGAAGGGTATTTTGGGTATATCCAATAATATTTTTAAAAAAACTGACGGCTCACTCACGGAATCGTGACGGCGGAGGGGTAAATGCATATTTCGGTAATTACGAGGGGGCAAAATGCAGGTTTTTAAAAGACAGGGAGGCAAAGTGAAATAGCAGGATATTACAGGAAGATTTTCTGTAATTTAGCCTTTTTTTTTTTATCTTATAATTTTCGCAAATCTCCGCGTCCTACTATGATCCATTTTCGTAAGTGTGAGTATTATTACTTGATCTTTTTTTGTTAGTTCACGCTCCACTTAATTTTCAGGATGGTCATCCATTTTAAAATTATTTTATCTTTAATAATCTTAATTTTTTTAATCTTTTAGATCTAGTCATTATTCAAAATGTTATAGCCGGATTAAGAGATTTAGTTATATTATAACTTTTATATAGAACTATGTCGAATTTTTGGCGCTAACCATTAATCTCAAAGGCTCGAGCTGTTAGAAATACACAATCAATTCATTTATAGCTAGTTGGTCGCACTCCTGGATCTCGACTTTAGAAGAGACTGTAATACCACATGTCAGACTGTTGGCGCTAACCGTTAATCCAAAATCTCGAGCTATTAGAAATACACAACCAATTCACTTAAAGCGTACAGATACAGTACCCACGAGTCTCGATTGTGACTCGACCCAATTAGGCTCATGTCACTTTGAACAAAATTTAGCCTAACCCAGACTAACGTCATTTCAACGTGACTCAATCCAACCTAAACTCCCGTCATAAGATAGAATGCTGATTCTTTTAAACAACATACTACTCCAAATCCTGGAGCCACAAGCACTATCATCATACTTTTATTTCTTAGAACTAAAATTGGGGATGAAACTTACCAAGCACAAACTTCAATTTTTTTATTTTTTTTTTATTAAGCAGGAATCTACCCTATTTTATATTAGCCGAATAGAATCACACAATACAGGCAGCTCGACTCTTGTACTCGCAGTACAGTGTCCGAATCCTAACAAAGTAAAAACAACAACGCCAAGTGATGGCAACAACCTCAACACTAACAGCTGTTGCCACTGCCACAAACAACTACAACAGCATGCACAAGCAACAAGAGAATAAAACAGCAACAGCACATGGTCTTAACCCAACGCAACAAGGACTACCAGCATAACCAACTTATAACCAATATATCCCTCCTGGATCGAAGTTGAACTTCGGCCGCCGATGCAAGAGGAAGAACCCAGCTGTCTAACTCATCAATCGATCTGATCCTTCCTGGGCCAGCTCCTTAGACTAGGAAAAAGATAAACGGTACACGATGAAAATTCGCTTAGCTGTCCTACGCGACACCTTAAGGCTACAGCGCATAGGAACTTCAAATTTAGAAGCCAAACAATAGCAGGTATATATATATATATATATATATATATATATATATATATATATATATATATATATATATATATATATATATAGATATATATATATATATATTGTTACAATGAGAACCAAAATTAAAGTCCAAATCCAACTTGTGACACAATTTAATAGTTAATTAAGGCCCATACTTACTTTATTTTGGACCAAGCAAATTTTTGTCCCATGATTTGATTGATGTCCATCAAAATATTGTGGATAAGTTAGTGAATATTTATGTAAAGCAAAACAAATGAGTAGTTGATAATTAATGAGGAACCTTTTGTAATTAGGAGTAATCAATCATCTTAAATAACTAACTCATCACTCCATTTATAATGTTCAAAAAATTAATTACAACCTCAAATTGTGTTAAATAAGAGATCAAAGTATATATAATATAGCCAAAAAACATAAATAT
>CM055071.1:42354917-42445440 GCA_029204045.2 Tillandsia leiboldiana | reverse complement strand
GCAAGAGGAGGCGCGGGTCCCCGCGCGTTGACCTGCGCCAGCACGCGCGCGAGCTTCCCCGCGCGCGCGTGCTGCGCGCAGTGGTACGGCGAGTGGGGCGTCGCCACTTGGCGCCCCACCAGCCTCGGGCCGCGCCTGACCTGGAGCGCCGTCGCCGGGGAGGGCCCGGGCGGCGACTGCGCCGACGATCGCCGAGGGCTCCCGACAACGGCGGCGGCGGGATCCCTCACGGAGCGATGGAGCTCAGCCTTGGAGCGATCGGGAGAATAAGAGGTTAAAGGGTATTTTCGGTATATTATCTAAAAAATTGACGGCTCACTAACGGAATGCTGATGGCGGGGGTGTAAATACACAATTCCATAATTACGAGGAGACAAAATGTAAGTTTTTTAAAGACACGAGATAAAATGAAAAAGCGGTATATTATAGGAGGGTTTTTTACAATTTAGCCAAAAAACTATATATATTTCTACTAATCATATGAATTTTTTGTCTTTTCTTTTTTCTATTACTAGAACCAAATAGGGTCAGCAATCCTACTAGCGGTTCACGATTCAAAATAGATTATATATATATATATATATATATATATATAGAGAGAGAGAGAGAGAGAGAGTTCAGCTACTGTGCTTGTACAAGCACCAAATAATTGGTGCTTGTAAGTTTTCTACCGTTAGATCTAACCCTTTGATTAATTCTATCCCTTTGATCATACTATTCCACCAACCACCCACTAAACCCAAGGGGCCCACCATCATCCTAACCGCACATTCCTACATCTAAAGGTAAAAAACTCACAAGCACAAATAAGTTGGTATTTTTACAAGCATAGGAGCTCAATTATATATATATATATATATATATATATATATATATATATATATATATATATATATATATATATATATATATAAAGAGAGAGAGAGAGAGTAGAATTTATATATTTTTAAAAGCACAATCCCAACTATACTTGTAAATTTTTTGCCATTGAATTTGTATTGAGATTTGTGCTATTGTACTTATTCTTTTTCTCTCTTTACTTGACTTTACAATAGCTCAAATTCAGTGGTAAAAAATTTACAAGTATAATTGAGCTTGTACTTTTGAAAACATATAAGCTCTACTATATATATATATATATATATATATATATATATATATATATATATATATATATATATATATATATATATATATATATATATATATATATATATATATATATATATATATATATATATATATATATATATAGACACACACACACACTATCGGTAGCAAATGAGCTTCGTTGCTATTTGTTTGTTTTTTATGATGGAGCTTCCAAAATGACGATTGACACCTTTAAATATGATCTAGACCATTAAAATTATCTGAAAATTAAATTTCATATTTTTTCGATGTTTTTTCTTGTTCATCAAGTGGACACAAAAAATAAATGGCTGAAAATGAATACCCTTCAAAAAGTGATGATTGAAGTTTTGTAATCAAGATCAATATCTTTTTTAAAATAGTTTAAAGAATTTTCTAACCAAAACTCAGTTAATTTATATTTCTTTACACCATTAAACGAGCAAAAGACTCATATAGACCATTAAAATTATAAATTTTGCAACACTTTGATCATTAGGTCAATGATGTTGAAAAATTTTAAAATTTAATTTCTAGATATTTTCAGTAATTAATATTATGTTAAATGATGTCGATTATCGATTTGGAAGCTTCATTATTGAAAACAAATAAAAGGCAATGAAATCCGTATACTAGTGATAGCATCCCAACTCAACTCTCTCTCTCTCTCTCTCTCTCTCTCTCTATATATATATGTATATATATATATATATATATATATATATATATATATATATATATATATATATATATATATATATATATATATATATATCAAATTTTTACTATTTTAATTTTAGATCAATCTAAATATAAGGAAACCTATATTTTGTGAATTTTAATTATTAGATTAAAATTTTAATTTTCTATTTTATTTTTTTTTTTACTTTTCATCTCGTAATAAAGCTGACAATCTAACTTATTATTTGTGAGCCAGCTCATCTCGTTAATAAACAAGATGAACACGAGCTGAATTTTTCAGCTCAATATTTTTACGAGCCAGCTCGTATTTAACTTGTTTAATAAATGAGCGAACATGAGTCGATACCAACTCGCTCGCGTTCCGCTCATCGATGGCCCTAAATCGAACCAAAAGGAGTAAAATTTATGAACACTCACCATAAGGAGATCATAGAGTGTGTTGATGGAGACCCCTCCAATAAACTCTTTATCCCACATCTTCATATTCTCCTTTAATGCTTTTCTCCTCGCCTTGTCTTCATCGTCGGTGGTCGTGTTGAACTCGGCGTGCCTCGTGCAGTACTTGACGAACATAGGGAGGATCCCTGCGATGGCGTTTGGCACCAAAATCAAGAACTTGTCGGGCCCGACATCCTCTATAACGTGCTTTATCGACACCAATTTGATTGTCGCCGCCTCCACCACCTCAAGCACCTCGCCGTCACAGCTCTGAATCCTAACCATTTCTATCGCCGCCATCGTCGTCACTCTCTCTCTCTCTCTCTCTCTCTCTCTCTCTCTCTTTGTGTGCATCTCCTGTGCTTTCGAACGTACGGAGGCCTTCTTGCTTGTAAGTTATTTTCGATGATGGAATATCTGATTCGACGATCCGTTTCATTAGACATGATCTATACTATTAGAACTATTTAGAAACTAAATTTCATAATTTTTAGGCACCATTACCAAGTGTTCAAAAAGTCTCAAAAATTGCTATTTTAATAACCGATATGACACGTTTATAAGTTCAACGGTATAGAACAATCCAAATTGGATGAAACTTTAATAGAAAATTCAACTTAACATCAAGAGTAAGATCAATATATTCGATTTGAAATTTAAGTCTTTTATCGTTATTTTTTATGAGATTTTTATTTTCAACCATTCATTTTGAAGCTACTCGTTTACTAGGCAAATAATATAACGATCCAACCCATTAGCAATTATAACTTATTGGGCCCAAACCACCAGCCCAAAATGTTTAAGCCAATTATCATTACTAGTGTTCATGATCTCTTATATACCTAATCATAATTTCATTTACATTCGTTGTGGGACTATTGGGGTGTCACAGACTCCCCCTGTTTAAGTCTGACGTCTTTGTCAGCCCAATCACAGACACAAGCCAAGATAATCAGGGGATATGAGACTTGTCTAGCTAGCCTTATCATTCGGACCCCGTTATAATTTGTCACCTTATCATTTAGACCCTATCATAGCCTATCACCTTGTCATTTAGACACCGACTCAGCTGAGACTCGTTACATACTTCCGACTAGTGATTCACTTTGATACCAAATATAACGATCTGGTCCATTAGCAATAATAACTCATTGAGCCCAAACCACCGGTTCAAAATATTTAAGCTCAATTATTAATACTAGTGTCTATAGTCTCTTATATACCCAATCACAATTGTATTTCCATTCGATGCAGGACTATTGAGGTGTCACAAACGAAGTAAAAAAATTATAAATTTTGATTTCTAGACAGTTCCAACATTGTAGATCATGTTTAGCGGGATCGATCACAAAATCGAATATTCCATTATTAAAAATAACTTATAAGCATATAAGGTTTCGTACTTTCTAAAGTATAGGAGCCTATCTTTCTTTCTATATATATATATATATATATATATATATATATATATATATATATATATATATAGAGAGAGAGAGAGAGAGAGAGAGAGAGAGAGAGAGAGAGAGTCCGGCTACTATACTTGTAAAAGTAACAAATAATTTGTGCTTGTAAGTTTTCTACCGTTAGATTTATCCCATTGACTAATTTCACTCCTTACATCATACTATTAATTTCACCAATCACCTATTAAATTCAGAAGGCCTACTATCATTCTAGCCACACATTCTTTCATTCAAAGGTTAAAAACCTACAAGCACCAATGATTTGGTACTTTTAAAAGCGTGGGATCTCAATTCTCTCTCTCTCTCTCTCTCTCTCTCTATATATATATATATATATATATATATATATATATATATATAAGAATTCGAATCGTATTTGTGTATATTTTTTTTTGCTCTTTTAGTCGAAATCAACTAGAAGCGTTGATCGGATGTGCGCACCAATCTTAAAGCGATAATATAATTTAGGCTTTTTTTAGAGATTTTTTTTAGGAAAGGGGGAGGGGAGTCAAAATGTATGACTCTCTGCCTCAACATTGCATAGATTATTAAAAAATATTACTTATACATTCCAAACGAAATATACACTCCAAAATGTATGACTCTCTGCCTCAATATTGCATAGATTATTAAAAAATATTACTAGTCACGTCAATATAACTAGTGAGAAACAACCTACTATTGAATGTGGTATATATCATACACCCCAAATGAGGTGTATGAATAGCAATACTAAATTTGAGTAAAAAAAAAAAAAAAAAAAAGGGCTAGCTCCGACACGAGCGTATTTAGCCCACTGAATTGATAGATATACGTAGCAATTAATGTTAAGTACTAATCATCGTACTTATAATTTATACAGCAAATACATTGAATCTGATTCATATTTATTTTAGGGGCAATTTTCTATATATTCCTAAAAAAATTTCTGTTTTTAAATTTACCCCTCTTAGAAGGCTAATATTAAAACTATCTTTCTTACGTTCCAACTTCTTTCTAAAATATCCATGAAGTTAAACTCTGTTAGTGTACCGTTTGGAGCTGTCGTTATCTGTGTGAAATTATCATTTTGCCCTTTCAAATATATCCTTCTACCATAACCAACTTTTTTTTTTATGTACCCTTAAAATTTTTAATAGTTTTGATAGATAGGGACAAAATAGGTATATCTGATAGTTTTCAACTCCGATTATTATTTAACTCTAGTTTAACCCTAGTTAACTTAACAAAGGGAAACGGTAGAGATATTTTTAATAACGGCGGAACGTATGAAGGGTATATTGGAAAGAAAAAAATAAGAGGGATAAATTAAATATTTCTTCAGATTTCAGGGATACACAGACAATTATCTCTTTATTTTATATTACTATCAATAACAAAATTTTCTATAATATTTGGGACTGTTGTTGGGCCGATTTGTTTTCCACTATCCGGCCATCAAGCCCACTTTTTCGCTTACATAATTCTCTTTCTATATATTTCTCTTCACTTTCTCTCTCTTCACTTTTGACAAATGAATCCTATTTAATGATCATTTATTTAGCCATATGAAAGTTTTAAAAATTAAAAAGCTTGTGGGCTTAACCAATAAAGAGATTACCCAAAAAATCAATTTGATAGTTAGGAAATAGTCGCTGAGCAGTCGCATAAGCATGATAATTAAAGTGTTAATTCAGATAGTTTTAATCAATTAAGAGAATTTAGAATTAACTCTGACAAAAAAAATGAACCATAGAAATAGTTTGAAAATAGTCTTAGGCTGCGTTTGGTTCGGGTATAAGAAAAATTTGGTTATATCGGGGATATGTATAAGTTATGGTATTAGCAGGAACTAATGTTAATTTATGTTTGGGTGGGTATAAGAGTTATACCGGGTATAAAGAAAATTGTGTTTGGTAAGTTAAAAAGGAATAAGAAGAATAAAGAGGACTAAAATTTTAATTTATGATTAAAATTTTACTGATATAATTTTAAATATTTAATTTAAAATATTTATTTAAAAAATTATTAAAATTTATATTTTACTTATATATAAAAAAAATTATTAAAAAAATTTATCATATAATTATATGATAAATTTATTTAAAATTAAATTTAAAAATTTTAAAAGCTATAAAATTTAAAATTTAAAATTTATAAATTTATAAATGTTAAAAATTTTAATTTTAATTGTCTTAAAAAATTACAAAAATAGAAGCAAAAATTTTATTTTTAAAATTAGTATAAATTTTAAAAAAATTATTAAAAAATTTGCATAAATTTAAAAATTTTAAAATTAATAAATTTTTAAAAAAATTTAGAAAAAATTATATTTTAGATTTATTAAAAAGTAAGTTAAAAATTTTAAAATTTATAAAATAAAAAAATAAATTTTAAATTTTATAAATTTATTAAATATCTTATCATTAAAAAAAAATAAAAAAATAAAAAAATAAATAAATAAATAAAAAAACTGGCAGGGGGTGGGAATAGGCTATTCCCACCCCTAACGGGTTATCCTAGGATAACCCGTAAGGGTGGGAATATAACGGGTTATCCTAGGATAACCCGTTATGGGTGGGAATAGCTTATTCCCATTCCTATAATTTTCGTTTGGGAATAAGGTGGGGGATAACCCCTTATCCCTCCCTTATCTCCGTTGCCAAACGGGGCCTTAGGGACTATTTTGGTTGCATATAGATTCAAATTCAGCGTTTTATTTTGTTGTATTTGAATTTGACTATTGTAGTTGCAACTACACAAGAAAGCTCAACGGTAACGGTGAAAAGAATAATTTTAAACAAATATAGTGATAATTTCACCATCAATATATGAAATGATATAAACTCGTAAATACACTATTCAATTTTATGCAATCAAAGAAAGTATTTACAACTATAATATTTTTTATTATATTCAACCAAATAAAATGCATATAATTATAATTACTGTATTTTTTACTACATACATTTTTAAATATACTGTATTTATAATTACGTGGCCTTAACTTTGTCGTTATTGTAATATAAGCCTTTCCATGTTCACTAAAGTAAAATTCTAAAATTATATTCTCAATTCACAAAAGACCATATATAGGCAACAAATGTGATTAATATGAAAAAAAAAAAAAAGTAACCCTATATGTGGTGCCCATTAATTGTTGGCATGTTAGTTGTTGGGTTTTTCATGGAATGGGCTAATTAACAATAGATTTTTGCATAATTTTATAAACATAATTATTTCAATTTCAATTAATTAGGTTCAACCACTACAATAAAACTATATTATAGCGATATTTTTAAGTATTGCTAAAAACTAAAAAAAATACTGCTGGAAAAAATACCGACACTTGTCATTAGTGTCGCTATATGTGCCATCGCTAGAGTGTATAGCGACACATTACTAAAATGTGTTCCAAAAATATATCCTTATAATCTAATTTTGAATATAGATGAACGATAAATAAGACATTTATAAAAAAATGTCATAAATATGTATTTCCATAACTTAATTTTGTTGTAGTGAATATTAGAATAAAACACATCAAAGTGTTTGGAACCTATTGTTTCCCTTTCACACAAGTAAGAAACCACCCCTAAAATTGATCCAAACATTCCCCCATTTTTCCTCTACACAAAAGTGTCATCTTCAGTGGCGATGATCAAGTTCGACTCAGATTTTACGAGACATGTACAATCACTAGCTAAGGATTAGTCAGAACATTATCATTAGCAGTACAAATAACTTGCTTCGCATTGTGAGGCCTGGCTGTCTCATCTTTACTGTTAAGTTCATATGGCGGATCGTAAACGCTGACTAATTATTTTAAAAATACGTGCTGATATATATAAGAAGAGCATCTTAATTCATCGAACTTAAGGGGTTCAGGCACAATGCTTCACGAGTTTCGACTTTATTCAGTCCATATATACATTATATCTATTGTTGGGTCTCTTGCAATTAGGTCTATTGTAAACTGCAATCACACTCAATTTACTGGGCTTAATCTAACTCAATTTATTAATCTCTTGTGTCGGATCGTTAACACTAATCATTAATTTCAAAAACTAAGCTGTTAGAAATATGCAACTAATTCACTTAAAGGCGTACAGATATAACACTCACCGGTCTCGATTGTGACTCAACCCAATTAATCTCATTCCATTTCGAACGTAACTCAATCCACCCTAATCTTTCGTATACAAGGCATCAGGGCATGATGCTGGTCCCTTTAAACTAAAATTTTTGGCCTATTATCCTACAATAAAAAATAAAGCATATTTTAGCCAACAATAAAAAAAGAAAAGGGCTTATTCCATTCTTTACGACTCACATCAATGTTGGTGGTAGGCCAACTTTGCTGATGCATCCAAATAGTGTAATGATCCGGCCCACTAGCAATAATAACTTATTGGGTCCAAACCACAGCCCAAAATGCTTAAGCCTAGTTATTATTACTAGTATCCGGGGGCGTCACAGACTCCCCCCGTAGTATCATCCGATGTGGGACTATTGGGGGCGTCACAGACTCCTCCCGTTTAGGTCTGACTCGTTTAGCCCAAACACACACACAGCAGCCCAAGATCACCAGGCGATGTGAGACTTGTCTCGCTAGTCCTGTCATCTAGATCCAGGCTCAGCCGAGACTCGCCGCACACTTCCGGCTGGTTATTGGCTCTGATACCAAATGTAATGACCCGACCCACTAGCAATAATAACTTGTTGGGCCCAAACCACAGCCGAAAATGCTTAAGCCTAGTTATTATTACTAATGTCTATGTCTCATATAAATTCAATCACAATTCCATCCACATCCGATGTGGGACTATTGGGGGCGTCACAAATAGACCTTTAATTTATTTTCTTTTTCTTTTTTTTTTTGGTTAAAATGAATCCACACACCCTAAACTTTAACCAGTTGTGAAATTGACGCTTTGAACTTTATTTTATTTTATTTTCATCCTTCTACTTACAAATTATTGGATTTAGCTCCTATCAACAATTTTGGAGATTTGGTTAGAATCAAAATAAACGTCCACGAGTGATGCATGCACGCTACTATTCAGATATCGCAATTAGGTCCGTAAAATTTCGACTTAAATGTTTTCGTCCCTAAATTATCTCTCATATTGCAATCTCATTCCTGAAAGTTAAAAACATCAAGTTTAATCAAATCTAAGTTTCTTGATTAATTTTAGTACCTGAGAAAGTTGAAAATTTTAACTAAGTGAAAGGCTAAGGAGTATAGCGCAAAATCGAGATAGTATAGGGACTATTTATAATGTCTCATTCCAAAACCTACCCAAAATGGAAACCCTGTTGTCCATAGGTGTCATGGGTAAGTTACCATTTTTAGTTAAAAGTGTTTAGGGATGTCAACGAGTACAGTTATCCGAATTCGAATTCGAACGGAATAAATTTATCTGATGTTAAACGGATATGGATTCAGATATGAATATAAAAAATAAAAACCCGACGGATTTGAATTTGAATATAGATTTTGATTGTTACCGGACCCAAATCCGAATCCGACCCGAACCCGAATTGATTTTACGTTATATAATATATATGTATATAAATATTTGATATTATATTTAAAGTTATATTTTAAAAATTTAAATTTAATATAATATATTTTGAAATATTGTAAAGAGAAAAAGAAAAATAATTATTTCGAATTCGGATTCGGATTTTGAATTTTTGGTCCGGTTCGGATTTGGATATGAATTTTTAAAATCTGTCGGAGTCGAATTTGGTAGTCGAGTTCAGATTCGAATTTTTAAAAATTCGCCTCGAATCCGACCCATTGACATCCCTAAAATTGTTGCAAAATTGTTAGGTGATGATGTGGTATTTAATGCTTAAATATTAATGCTTAAATCCATCAATATTTTCATGTGAAATTAATTAATGATCTCCTCCTCTCCTTAATCCTCTCAAATTTCTATTTGACTTGTTAATTTATCGTCGCATAATCGAACGACCGACGACGATTATGATGATTCAAAACCTCCTCGTACACTAATTAATCGTTTCAATCCATAGATTACAAATCTAACATTGTATCTAATGTTATTTTACTATTCTTGCATATTCAATTCATGCATAAATTGTGACATCTCCGGAATTTGGATTAGTCCTATATATAAATAATATAATAGGACTAAATCTCTTAATCCGGCTATAACATTTTGGATGGTAGCAAGATCCAAGAGATTATGAGAGTTAAGCGTGCTAGAATTATAGTTCTAGGATGGGTGATCTCCTGGGAAGTGGGGCGTCACAGTTGGTATCAGAGCCATTCACCAGCCGGAAATATAAAATGAGTCTCAGCTGAGCCAGGATTATATAGCGGGTAGAGCGAGGCTCCCTGGCTAATGACCGTTGTGGGTGGAGTGCAGCTCTCCACAAGGTCGGCTAAGGCTAGCGAGACGAGTCTCACATGGTCGGCTAAGGCTAGCGAGACGAGTCTCACATCGCCTGGTGCTTGTGAGTGTGCTTGAGCCTGAGGGGGGAAGAATGTGACACCCCCGGAATTTGGATTAGTCTTATATATAAATGATATAATAGGACTAAATCTCCTAACCCGGCTATAGCATTTTGGATGGTAGCAAGATCCAAGAGGTTATGAGAGTTAAGCGTGCTAAAGCTAGAGTAGTTTTAGGATGGATGACCCCCTGAAAAATGGGGCGTCACATAAATCGCGAATCTCCCCAGCTTGATCTTCTGCGTTCGTACTCGACATGTTTATTTCATCGTCGTCATCATAACTACCAGAAGGCGTAAAGGTTAACCTAATTGGGACGTTACAGTAACCGCACTCGACCCAGTAGTCCTAATCGTACTTAATTAACAAATGCCAAAGTTAATTAATTGATTATAAAACTAAACAAGATCTCTTACTTTAATTTCACACAATGAATTTTAGGTGTGTGCATGATGCATTGTCGGAGCTGTGGGAGAACATGCAAGTGTACTAACTATATATTATACAAAGTTTAGGCAAACTGATCTCCCTTTTGGTTAATGCACCTTCCCCAACTACTTATATTTTAAGTTAAATTCTTAAAAAAAAAAGAAAAAAAAAAAAAAATCTTATATATATATATATATATATATATATATATATAGTCCGGCTACTGTGCTTGTACAAGCACCAAGCAATTGGTGCTTGTAAATTTTCTACCGTTAGATCTAATCTTTTGATTAATTCTACCCCTTAGATCATACTATTTCACCAACCACCCACTAAACCCAAGGCTCCCATCATCATCCTAACCGCACATTCCTACACCCAATGGTAAAAAACTCAAAAGCACAAATAACTTTGTACTTTTACAAATATAGAAGCTCAATTATATATATATATATATATATATATATATATATAGAGAGAGAGAGAGAGAGAGAGAGAGAGTATAGCTTATATGTTTTTAAAAGCACAAGTCTATTCATGCTTGTGAATTTTTTACCGTTGAATTTGTATTGAGATTTGTGCTTTTGTAAAGTCAACTAATGAGAGAGAAAGAAAAAGTAAATTCTACAAATCTCAATGCAAATTCAATAGTAAAAAATTCACAAGCATATTTTTGTTTGTACTTTTGAAAATATATAAGTTTTACTCTCTATCTCTCTCTCTCTCTCTCTCTCTCTCTCTCTCTCTATATATATATATATATATATATATATATATATATATATATATATATATATATATATATATATATATATATATATATATAATCCGGCTATAATACTATCGATAGTACCAAACAATTGGTGCTATCAAGTTTTCAGCCGTTGGATGAAAAGATATGCTGTTGGGATTATAGTGGTCCCCTAAGATTTTTACTATTCAACCAACCACTTAGTAAACCCTAGGGGACCACTATAATTCTAACCGCATATTTTTTTATCCAACGACTAAAAACTTGATAGCACCAATGGCTTGGTGCTATCGATAGTATTCTAGCCTAATCTATACCTCTATATGATTTTTCCTATTTTTTGTCACGTGTCAAATTTTCTTTCACTATTCTCTTTTTCAATTCTCAATGAATTAATGATAGACTCTTCACATTTCTAACCCCAAACTCTTCTTATTCCTAACTCTCAATGAATTAATTATAAATTCTTCCCATTTCCAGCCTCCAACTCTTCTCACTCCCTACTTTCAATGAATTAATTATATCTTCCCCTTTTTGAGTTCTTTTTATTATTATTATTCTTCTCTCCCTCTTTCTCTAAGCCACCACCTCCTTCTTCACTATCTCCGTTGACAACAACGCTCTCTTCCTCGACCCCTCCACCCTCGATCCTTGCCTCCTCTTTTCCGTCGTGGAGAACCTCCAAATCTCCTTGCCCTCCTCTTCCTCCTCCTCCTCCAAGATCAAAATCTCCATCGTCCACTTCATGGCCACCTTCGTCCAATCCAACTCTCCGTTTTTTAAAATCTTCCACCCTCGATCTCACCGAAAATCTAGACCCGATCCTCGCCTTCTTTAGCCGCACGGGGGGGCATCGCTCATGATTAACTCCTACCTATCGCCGCCACTGCCACCGCGACCGCCATCGCCGATAAGAATCCTCCACTTCTCCGCCTACTCCTCCTTCTCCTCCTCCGCCACCGTTGTCGCCGTCACCGTAGCTCATTGAACGTGAGCTCTCTCTCATTCTCTCTCTAAACTTCATTACATTCCTATATATGTCTTAGATTTTAATCCTGAGTGAATAAATACACTACAAGAAAAAGGATTTTTGGTGGCGACACTTTGGTGGCGACAATTATTGTCGCCACTAATTGTAAAGATATAGTGGCGACATTTAATTGTCGCCACCGATAAATAAGATATAGTGGCGACATATATTTGTCGCCACCAATAATTAAGATATAGTGGCGGCTTTTTAATGTCGCCACTAATACTTAGTAATTAGCGGCGACTTTGTTGCCGTGAAAAGATAAATATATAGTGGCGATTTTTATCGCCACTAATAAAGAATATACGGCGGCGACATTAGAATCTCGCCACTAATACTTATTATTGGTGGCGACATTGTTGTCGCCACTGATTCTTATTATTGGTGGCGACATTTTTGTCGCCACCAATACATAATATTTTCCTTTTAGATTCGAATTTTAAACTTATTTAAATTTTTTAATTTTAAATTTTATTCGTTAAATTTAATTTTTAAATTTAAAATTTAGATATTAAATTTAAAATTTTAAAACTTAATATTTAAATTTTAAATTTCAAATCAGAAATTATAAATTTAAAATTTTAAATTTAAGATAAAATTTAAATTTTAAAACTTTAAAAGTATAAATTTAAAATTTTACAATTTTAAACTATAAGTTTTGAATTATAAGTTTTAATTTTAAAAGTAATAGCGGCGACATTTTGTGTCGCCACCAAAACAGTATTTATTTTCTTTTTAAAATAAATATGTCGCCACTATAGTGGCGACATATTTATTTTACGGACAAACATGTCGCCACTATAGTATTTATTTTCTTTTTAAAATCTAAATTTTCAGATATCCTTATGTTTAATTTTTTGTTTTTTTTTTTAGATTCAAAATTTAATTTCAAATTTTAAATTTTATATTTAAATTTTTAAATTTTAAATTTTTATTTTCCTTTTAGATTCGAATTTTAAACTTATTTTCAATTTTAAATTTTAAATTTCATATTTAAATTTGTTAATTTTAAATTTTATCCGTTAAATTTAATTTAAAAATTTAAAATTTAGATATTAAAATTTAAATTTGAAATCTTAGTGGCGATATTTTTGTTGCCACCTATACTTACTATTAGTGGCGACATTTTTGTCGCCACCAATAATAAAGTATTGGTGGCGATACAAATGTCGCCACCAATAATATGTATTGGTGGCGACCTTTGTGTCGCCACTAATACTTATTATTGGTGGCGACAAAAATGTCGCCACGATAGTATTTATTTTCTTTTTAAAATCTAAATTTTCAGATATCCTGATGTTTAATTTTTTGTTTTTTTTTTTAGATTCAAAATTTAATTTCAAATTTTAAATTTTATATTTAAATTTTTAAATTTTAAATTTTTATTTTCCTTTTAGATTCGAATTTTAAACTTATTTTCAATTTTAAATTTTAAATTTCATATTTAAATTTGTTAATTTTAAATTTTATCCGTTAAATTTAATTTCTAAATTTAAAATTTAGATATTAAAATTTAAATTTGAAATCTTAATATTTAAATTTTAAATTTCAAATCAGAAATTGTAAATTTTAAATTTATGATAAAATTTAAATTTTAAAAATTTAAAAGTATAAATTTTAAAATTTACAATTTTGAACTATAAGTTTTGAATTATAAGTTTTAATTTTAAAATTGTAAATTTCAAATTTAAAATATGTAATAAGGGATAAGTAATAGCGGCGACATTATATGTCGCCACCGATACTTACTATTCGTGGCGATATTTTTGTTGCCACCTATACTTACTATTAGTGGCGACATTTTTGTCGCCACCAATAATAAGGTATTGGTGGCGACACAAATGTCGCCACCAATAATATGTATTGGTGGCGACCTTTGTGTCGCCACTAATACTTATTATTGGTGGCGACAAAAATGTCGCCACTATAGTATTTATTTTCTTTTTAAAATCTAAATTTTCAGATATCTTTAATTTTTTGTTTTTTTTTTAGATTCAAATTTTAATTTCAAATTTTAAATTTTATATTTAAATTTTTAAATTTTAAATTTTTATTTTCCTTTTAGATTCGAATTTTAAACTTATTTTCAATTTTTAATTTTAAATTTTAAATTTTAAATTTCATATTTAAATTTGTTAATTTTAAATTTTATCCGTTAAATTTAATTTCTAAATTTAAAATTTAAATATTAAAATTTAAATTTGAAATCTTAATATTTAAATTTTAAATTTCAAATCAGAAATTGTAAATTTTAAATTTATGATAAAATTTAAATTTTAAAAATTTAAAAGTATAAATTTTAAAATTTACAATTTTAAACTATAAGTTTTAATTTTAAAATTATAAATTTCAAATTTAAAATATATAATAAGGGATAAGTAATAGCGGCGACGTTTATGTCGCCACCGATACTTACTATTGGTGGCGATATTTTTGTCGCCACCAATACTTATTATTGGTGGCGACAGAGATGTCGCCACCGTTTCTTCATACATTCGGTGGCGACAATTGTCGCCACCGTTTGTTCATATATTTGGTGGCGACAATTGTCGCCACCGTTTCTTCATACATTCGGTGGCGACAATTGTCGCCACCGATTCTTCTACATTTGGTGGCGACAATTGTCGCCACCGTTTCTTCATACATTCGGTGGCGACAATTGTCGCCACCGATTCTTCTACATTTGGTGGCGACAATTGTCGCCACCGTTTCTTCATACATTCGGTGGCGACAATTGTCGCCACCAAATTCTTCATACTTTTGGTGGCGACTTTTGTCGCCACCTTTTCCGTCGCCGCTAAAGTTGTCGCCGCTATATACTTTCGACGACATGCTTTAAGGTGGCGACATTTAGTCGCCGCCAAAGTTATTTGGTGGCGACTTTTTGGCTTATGGTGGCGACTTTTGTCGCCACCAAATGTCATGATTGTAGTAGTGATATTCTACTCTGATTGTTGCTGATAGATTTTTATGTTAGGGTTGAGAATGATTAATTTTTTTTTTTTTTCTGATAGATTGATACGGGAGTTTTAAAATAAAGTATTTAAAATTTTTTTATATAATTTTTTATTTTTATTTATATTATGAGAAAAAAAATATAAAAAAAAATATTTTGATAATATTTACCCGCCGCATTGCGCGGGTAACTACACTAGTTCTATATAGAGTCCGGCTAGAATACTATCGATAGCACCAAACAATTGGTGCTATCAAGTTTTCATCCGTTGGATGAAAAGATATGTGGTTGGGATTATAATGGTCCCCTAAGATATTTACTATTCAACCAACCACCTTTATATATCTTGTGAGACAAGTATGTTGGCTATTTATTTGTGGATTAAAATAGATTCAACTTTCTGCTCCATGACAATAGGTCCAGTAGACTAATAAGTTGAGTTGGGTGAGCCCAATAAATTGAGTGAGGTTGCGTTTCACAATAGACCTAACGGCAAGAGGCCCAACAATAGACCTAACGTCCAGATGGATTGAGTCCGGTCGAGACCCGTGGGCGCTGTGTTTGTACGCTTTAAGTGAATTGGTAGCGTATTTCTAACAGTTTGAGCTTTTGAGATTAATGGTTAGCGCCAACGATCCGACAAATTACGTTTTCTTTATAAAAATAGAATCAATTTCAAATTTTTCAATCCTATATTTTGCCACTAATTTAAATAGATTCGAACATTTGGGCTAATTGTTGAATTCGTAGTAGAGTCACATTAGTTAGTAGGGATCTAAATGGATTTAGGTTGGTGGAGCTCCGAATGAGGCGATAAGTAGGAACTAAAAATATAAAAAAATATAGTTTATTTTGAATCCTATATGATCCGCTAAGAAAATGAGAGTGAAAAACGAAAAATTCCTTTTTCTTAGATGATTCCTCAAAAAAATTATTTCCACTTCAATTTGTAATGATAAGGGACAAAAATAGATTAAATATTAATCCGTTTCGAATCCGTCCCGTCTCAACAAAAAACGGAGCGGTACGTTAGGAACCGCCCCGCCCTTAGATCCACACCGTTTGCATCCCTACTCTTCTATCTTGTTTTAAATCTATTATATTATTTAGAAATACCGAGCACTTAGTGTTTTGTAAATATATATTTTTTCATTAGATCTATTTTTTTAAATAATTTTATTTTTTAAATTATACTATTTTAACAACCACATATTAAATCATAAGAAATTACTATTATCTAAACTCTATAAATTTTTATTTAAAGACCAAAAACTTACAAACACAACGACTTAATATTTAAAAAAAATGTATCGGAGCTCAGTTTCTATTATTTAAGCCGCCGCTAATAAATTTTGTATACAAAACTGTTGTGATATGCCAATTCATTTTAGTAAAATTTTGTGTTCTAATTTCAGTACAATTCCGAACGGTTGCATGGACCAAATAATTATAAAAGTAACATGCATGGAAAAATTTGATACATCACATAGTAAAATAATTAAGATCCAAGCTAAAATATTATTATTATTATTATTATTATTATTATTATTATGGTAATTTAACTAGGGGTGAGCATTATTTGGTTCAAACTGAATTACCAAATCAAACCAACCAAAATCGATCTATTTGTTTGATTTTACATGTAATTCAATTGGGTTCAATTCTAAAAATTAAAAACTAGAGAAACCGAGTAATCCGAATAAACCAAAATTTTAGTGATTCAATATATCTTAGTTTTAAGCTAAAAAAAAACTATGTATTAGTTTTAAATAATAATCAAATAATTATACATATTAATTATTATTAACTTAGATTAATGATTTTTCATATAAAATCAATTATGACTATATCTTATTATTAGTATAGTTTAATAAGATTTAAACTAAATAAAAATATTATACTAAAACCAAATAAATCGAACCAAATTTTGTGGGCATTTGCTCTTTCTTGTCACCCAAATAAGAGCCAAAAGGATTTTGTTGCTTTAATTGTGAATTGGTTTTGTACCCTCTTGAGGTTGAAAGAGGAAGCTTCTCATGTTCTCAAGAAAACAACTATGCATGGAACCAAAATATTTTGATTAAACAGGAGTAAACCCTATTTGAAAAGGTACAGTAAATAGATTAAACCCTATTTAGCTCAACGTTTATAACATTCAGATTGACTGCCCAATTGGGTGCAGTCTCCGAACCTGGTGGTCGTTGATAAACTTGAGATGCCTTTGAGGGGGATTACGCAAATACTCTGTAGTCGTGTCGGCTCAGATCTACCCCGTTGTCCTCGCAGCTATGACGCGAATTAATGGATTGGGAGCTCTTGTATAAATACCATTGCAACTTGCTGCTGCTTCTGGTAGTCAAGGTTGAAAGGATGCTGAAAATCTTAAACTCAGATTGCTGCTTACTTCCTTCTGCAGGTGAGAAACCCACCAGGTTCTGATTCTCGGCCACTGCAATCGCACCCCTGCCCGGGCCCGGTCTCCATCAAGTTTACCCTCCCAGATTCCTGCACCAAAAATTAATTAAAGCCACAACTCTCTTGCCGCATTCCTCCGAGCTTGAGAGACGATCGTCAAAGAGCCTGTGGTTCCGCTCCATCCAGAGTTCCCAACAAGTGGCCGCTATGCATAGATCGAGAGAGACCGTATCACGCCCATCCAGATTTTTCCTTGAACGCCCCCATCTGGTTGCAAGGTCTCCCGGTCTGTCGAGGAGAGATTCACACAAGCTTCTGTCTCCATGTAGCATCCGGTTCCAAACTGCGCGAGCGAAAGGGCATCGAAAAAGTAGATGTTCCAGGTGTTCTTCGTCGCAACTGCATAAGAGGCAAATCAACGGTCCGATCCAACCCCTTTTAACTAAAAGGTCTACCGTTAGTATTCTGTTCCTAGCGGCCAGCCATAAGAAAATTTTGTTGCGACGCGGTATCTTGATCTTCCAGAGATGTTGGATTCTACGGTCATCCACTCCGTCGAAAGCGAGGAAGTTATAGGCGCTCCGAGCACTAAAGCGCCCGTTGCAGTTCCATCTCCAGCCGATGTCATCCGAGGTAGCAGTCAGTGATACGTTCGTGACCACTCCATCAAGTTGCTCCAGTTCATGTTGCAGAACCTGTGCAGTTTGATCGCTAAACCCAAGGGAACGGCAATTAGCGAAACGGACCAGCCATTGTAGTACCGACAGGTGTTTATGACTGGCCGCAGTGAACAAAGAAGGGAAGCGGTTGCGCAGAAGCTTATCTCCGGCCCATCTCGAGTGCCAAAAGGATGCCGTCGCACCGTTGCCGATCATGGTGATGATAGAGATGTGGAAAGGTTCCGTTGTGGTGAGTATAGCCTTCCAGAGTGGTGAGCACTTCACGGGAGGGGCTCCGCCCGCGAAGGGTGATCTCCGTCTGTAGTGCTTGTGATGTAATATACTTACCCAAGGGAGGTGTTTAGCCTTGTAAAAATTCCACCAACTCTTTATAAGCAAAGCAGAGTTCGTCGCTCTAAGGTCCCGAATACCAAGGCCGCCTCTACAAAGTGGGCGACACACTTGTTCCCATTTCACCAGGCAGTGAAAGCCATTAGCACGATCTGTGCCTCTCCAGAGAAATCCCCGGCGAATCCTGTCGACTGCTTTGAGGACCCAGGCGGAGATCCTGAACGCCGAGTAGAAGAAAGAGGGAATGCTAGAAAGAACCGAATTCAGCAGTACCAATCGGCCGTCTCTGGACAGAAGCCGACCCTTCCATCCCGCCAGACGTCTGTCCAATTTTTCGATTAGCGGCAAGTAGTCATTTTTGAGCAGCGCCTTCGGAGAGAGAGGAAGGCCTAGGTAAGTGAACGGGAAGTCGTCGGTGGAGCAACCAAAGAAGCTTGTAAGTCTGCTGGCCTGGGAGGTCTCCAAATTAATGGGGATGATGAAGCTCTTATTAAAATTAATTTTTAAACCTGAGGCTACAGAGAAAGCGTCGAGGATGATCTTGATGACTTCGGCCGATCTCAAGTTACCGTCGAAGAAAATGAGTAGGTCGTCCGCGAATTGCAGGGTGTGGATTGGGGCTCCGCCATCTCCCGCCAGAGGCAACAAGGACTGAGATATCACCAGGTGAAACATTCTGAAAAGAACGTCGACACAAAGGATGAACAGCAAAGGGGAGAGAGGATCCCCCTGCCGGATCCCCCGTTTGCAAAGGAAATAATCGCCGGGGATACCGTTGAGTAGCACCGCATTGGAAGAAGATTGTAACAACGCCTTGATCCACCCAAACCACTTACTCCCGAAACCTCTCGTCTGTAACAGATCAATCAAGAAGGGCCAGTTAATGTGATCGAAGGCGCGCTCAAAATCGATCTTGAAAAGTGTCGCTTGCTGTTTAGTAGAGAATAGGTGATGTGTCCAGATGTGTGCCGTAAAGAAGTTGTCAAGTAGCGAGCGGCCTTTGATGAAAGCCGTTTGGAAGGGGTTGATTAGAGCATCAAGGTAACCTTGTAGACGCGTCGCCAACACCTTCGAGATGATTTTGATTAACCCGTTAACCAGACAGATCGGCCGAAAATCTCTCGCTTCTACTGCCTCGGTCTTCTTCGGGATGAGGCATAGCCATCCGCGGTTGAGTGCCTGGAGCTCCAGCCTTCCGCGGGACAGGTCGTGGAAGACTTCCATTAGATCTTCCTTAATTACCCCCCAAAAGCGCTGATAGAAGAGAAGAGGTAGGCCGTCTGGTCCCGGTGCCTTATCTGGAGCACAAGAGAAAACAGCGCGCCTGACCTCGTGGATCGAGAAAGGATCCTGTAAACTGTGAAGATCGTAGCTCTCATTAGCATAAAGCCTCTGAAGGTTTAGGCGCTGGGTCCGGCTGGACGCGGCACCCAGTTGATTTGTGAAGAAAGAGAACAACAGTTTAGCCATGGATGCGTGATCGGAGTGGATGGTCGCCCCCCATCTACTAGTCTAACTATGAAGTTCTTATTCCTGCGGGCGTTAGCATATAGGTGAAAAAACTTGGTATTAGCGTCTCCGGCCTTCAACCAGTTGACTCTCGATCTTTGTTTCCATTTCATCTCCTCTTGCACACACAACTCTTCGTATCTTAACTTGAGTCTGGGTCTGATCAGCCTCTCCCGCTCCGAAAGGGGTCTAATCTCCTCCGCTCTGTCGATCCAGCTGATCCAGGATAAACAGCAGTCGGCTTGATTCCTCAAGGTCGCCGATAGATCTGCGCTCCAGGTTTTAAGTGATTTCGTGACTATGGCGATTTTAGAAGCGAAGGGGGAGGCCCGCAAGACCGTGTTGCTGGTGGAGTGCCAAGAGGTTGAGATGATATCAGCCACCGCCGAGTGTCTAAGCCAGAATGTCTCGAACCTGAAGAGGTGAGGAGAGGGGATAAAGGAGAAAGCGGTTAGCACCAGGGGGGAATGATCTGACCTGGGCCGCGGTAAGGCCCGGAGGGTGGAGCGGGGAAAAGTGGACAGCCAATCGTGTGAGATAAGCGCTCGATCGAGGCGTTCCAACGTGGGGTTGGGTCGCCCGTTCGTCCAGGTGTAAGATTGGTTGATAATAGGGAGGTCAATGAGCCCTAGGTAGTTAATGGCATTCCTGAAAGACAGCATGTCGTCGACGTGTGAGGGGGGGCCATTTTTGTCGCAGAAAGATAATAAGATGTTGAAGTCCCCAATCAAGGCCCATACTCCTACCGCTCTAGGTCCAATCGCCCGGAGTTCCATAAGAAAAGCCTCTTTGAGTGTCGAACAGGTTGGACCGTAGATGTTAGAGATTGTGAAGTTGGTTCCGTCTACCCTTCTCCTCAGCACAGTATTCAGCGAAAAAGATCCTGCCCAATCTTCGACGCACTCGAAGAGCGAGGGGTTCCATGCAGTGAGAAGGCTGCCCCGTGTACCCTCAGCATCAAGAGTACGATAATCGCGGATATGTGAGCCACAGAAGGAAAAGAATTTGGAAGGTGAAATAGCCGCGAGCTTGGTTTCCTGTAGACAGATCACTCCGCATTTGCAGTTTGAAACAAAAGCGCGAACCACCGAGCATTTCTCCCGGCCATTGAGTCATTTTACGTTCCAGGACAGAAATTTGAAGGTTCGATTCATTGTCATCGGAACAGGGTTGCTTCTGAATAGACACCCGCAGGCAACCGGCTAAGTCCGCCTTCCTTGCACTTCGGCCGACGGAGCGGCTACGACGGGCAGACCAGGGCGGCCGGAGGTTTCCCCCCCCTTGATAATCCCGCAAGAGACCTTGATACAGTTTATCTCGTCCTTCGTAAGAGGAGCTCGCAAGTCGCGACAGTCCAGCGACGGAGCGGTCTTCCCTGAATCAGGCGGAAGGGAGGGCGACGTCGCTGGGGTCCTGGCGGGGGAGGGGAGTGCCAGGGGCGCGCTCAAGGGAGGCGACAGCGATGGGACTAGCGAAACCGGCGCGGACCAGGAAGCGGCCGAGGGGATTGCCGACGATGGGGCAGACGCCATTCAGGGAGGCTTGGGCACACCCTTCCCCAGTGAGAGTTTCCTGGACAGGAGATCTTGGGCCCTAAAAAGGGGGGATTTCTTGACGCCCAAATGTTTAGCAGCAAGTCGGGAGCTTCATCGGCTCTGTTGTGGGCCCCCAAGAACCGGCAGGCCCAATTGAGGGGTCAACGATGGGGCCGAGGGGGCCACCACCCAGTCCCCAGGAGTTGTCTTGTGAGCCCGGTCTGAACCAAAATATGGTTTAGTATACTCCACCATTTAATTTTTCTTTCCCATGCTCTTTTATATTTTTGTTTTTCTTATATTTCATTTAAAAACAGTGAGAGACCACATATATATATATATATATATATATATATATATATATATATATATATAGCGTAGGATTACTATACTATTATGAGTATAAATCACTTTGTACTCATAACTTTTTCACCATTGGATGAAGGAATGTGCGGTTAAGATGATATTGGTCCTCCTTCTAGGGTTTACTAGGTTGTTGGGGAAATAGTAAAAATCTTAGGAACTACTATAATCCTAACCGCACATTCCTTCATCCAATGGACGAAAATTTATGAGTACGAAAATTTTTACTCATAAGAGTATAGTAGTTGGACCTATATATATATATATATATATATATATATATATATATATATATATATATATATATATATATATATATATATATATATATATATATATATATAGTAGAGCTTATATGTTTTTAAAAGCACAAGCACATCTATATTTGTGAATTTTTTACCATTAGATTTGTATTGAGATTTGTGTCTTTTATTTTATCTTTCTCTCTTTTTAGTTAATTTTATAAAAATATAAATCCAATGCAAATCTAATGATAAAAAATTTACAAGTATGGATGAACTTGTGCTTTTAAAAGCATATAAGCTCTACTCTCTCTCTCTCTCTCTCTCTCTCTATATATATATATATATATTATTATTATTATTATTATTATTATTATTATTATTACATTATTCTCCCTAATTCCAAATTAAGCCCTCAAACATTCAATTCCTTTCAAAAATTTCTTTATACTAATTATATATATTCTTATATATCTAATAAATAGAGCTTATATACTTTCAAAAATACAAGCCCAATTATATTTATAAATTTTTTATCATAGAATTTAATTGTATTGAGGTTCGTGCTATTGTACCTTCTTTTTTTTTTTTAGTTAACTTTATAATAGCACAAATCTCAATACAAATTATATGATAAAAAATTCACAAGTATAATTGGACTTGTATTTTTAAAAATATATATCTAAAATAGACTTTTTGCTTGATCTACTACAACAAAACTATGCTATAGCGACACTTTTAAGTATTTCTAAAATTTGAAAAAAATGGCGCTAGCAAAAATACCGACACTTGTAATTAGTGTCGCTATATGTACAGTCGCTAGGGTGTATAGCGACGCATTATTATAATGTCCCAAAAATATATATCTATAATCTAATTTTAGATATAGATGAAATATTGATAGAACACTTGTACAAAAATGTCATAAAGATGTGTCCCTATAACCTAATTTTGTTGTAGTGTATATATCTAAAATGTGAATTTAATTTAAATTAAACTAAAAGTTCAATGAGATTTAAACTCAGAATTTTTCCTTATGCAAATAGCATATAAATAATTAATTATTTAAGATTTTATTTCGATACATGAATAACTTGTTCGTTATATCTTTTTGATTTGCTGTGAGATCAAATATTTAGAATGTGATATCATATTCGACTATCAAATTATTTATTTTTAAATAAAATAAATAATATCATAGATAAAATATTCTATACTATCAAATCATAAATATTAAAAACTTTTGAAGAGTGGAAAATCCTTCTCCTATATTTTATAAAACCTAGAAGAGAGTATAATAAGTTATTGTCCACTAACTTATGTGGATATCCAAATAGAAAAAAACTTCAGTGGCATTCAGTGGGGATTGGGAGCTTCCCAACAATACCTCTTTCATTATAACAAAATTAAATTATTACGATATATTTTTATGACATTTTTTCGTAAATATTTTATTTATATTTTATATATATTCAAAATTAGATTATAATAATATATTTTTGGAACACATTATAGTAATGTATCGTTATACATCCTAGCGACTGTACATATAACGATACTAATAACAAGTGTCGATATTTTTTCCAGCAATAATTTTTTTAAAATTTTAAAGACACTTAAAAGTATCACTATATTATAGTTTTATTGTAGTACATATTTATACCTACCATTTTTATTACTATTTAAAAAATTATAAATTTTTTTTCTAAATGTAATATTTTTTAATTTATATATATATATATATATAATAAATTATTAAACAAAAAAATAAAATTAATAGGTGATAACATATCAAAGGCTTCCTTACAAGGCATCTATGGGTTTTAAAAAGATGAGTAGAACTTATATATTTTTAAAAGTAGGAGTCCAATTATATTTATATATTTTTTATTATTAAATTTGTATTGAAATTTATGTTATTGTAAAGTTAACTAAAAATAAATAAATAAAAAATAAATAATATAAATTTTAATACAAATTTAATAATAAAAGATTTATAAATATATTTAAATTGTTTTTTTGAAAAAATATAAATTTTACTATAAAAAAATTAAACTTATAAAAATAATAATATTTAATATTTCAGTTTTTACCATAAATGATGAGAGAGAGAGAGAGAGAGAGGGAAACTACAAAAGTACTATGTACAGTTGAAGAGAGATCTTTCATGTCTTTCAAAATCTACCCTAAGATCTACTCTAGGGAGCTATAAAAAGCCAAAATAAATGATTCATTTTTAACCCTTACCAAACAAAAACAATAAATAAATAAATAAATAAATAAATAAATAAGAAGAAGAACATGTGACGTTCACAATTTGGAAGAAGAGTAGTGAAAAGGACAAAGAAGTTTCAGGAGACGCAATAATTAATAATTAAATGATTGAGTACGAAAATTAAAGCTCACATAAATAGTTGGCCACTATACTGTTCATCAAATATTTTCTAAAATAACAAAAAAAATAATTAATGAACAAAATTTTTGGATAAAAATGTATGGACACTCTCTCAAAAAAAAAACAAAAAAAATATATATATATAATTGAGTTTTCATATTTTTAAAAGTATAAGTTACTGATATTTATAGATTTGTACCTAAAACAATATGTGGTGGTGCTTATAGATTTGTATTTAAAAAAATATATGGTTGAAATGATAATGAGTCTCTTGAGTTAAGTGGGTGGTTGGTAACATAGAATGATCTAAGAAATAAAATTAGTTAAAAATATATATTTAACGATAAAAAACTTACAAGTATTAATTATTTGGTACTTCCACAAACATAATAACCACACACACTCTCTCTCTCTCTCTCTCTCTCTCTCTCTCTCTCTCTCTCTCTATATATATATATATATATATATATATATATATATATATATATATATATATATATATATATATATATATATATATGACCAATTTGAAATGCTCCCTAATTAACTTAGTTTTCATATTTTTACTAACACCTTTCAACTTTTAAACTTATAGCATTGAGTGATTTCAATTAAATAAACCAGAGGTTTCATCAAATTCAACAATAATTCCATCTTATTTAACAATTTTAATCACTTTTTAGAAGATAAAATTTAATTAATTAAAATTAAATAGCCAATAAAGTTATAATTAAATTTAACAAAATTTCCCAGTGGCCTATAATTGAGGGGCTCTCTCTCTCTCTCTCTCTCTCTCTCTCTCTCTAATTATTTTTTTTCTAATGGCTGTCCCAACACAAATTAAGGAAAAAAATTTAAACATTATAAGACCTGTTTCTTGAAACAAATAATACTAAATTCCATGTAACTATGTCCAATGTATGATTACAAAGACATTCATAATTTTTTATATAGCTTGTTAAGAAAAATTGGACCAATCAAAAAGTCAAAGTCGATAGGTGAAGAAACCTTTTATATTATATATATATATATATATATATATATATATATATATGAAAAATGCTAGATGTACACCCTAAATGGGGTGTACATTTTACACCCACCCCATCTTAGGGGTAGGTAAATTCCACTCGTCACATGATGTGACGAGTGAATGAATACCCACCCCAAAATGAGGTGGGTGTAGAATGTACACCCCATTTGGGGTGTACACCTAGCACTTATATATATATATATATATATATATATATATATATATATATATATATATATATATATATATATATATAAAAGTCAAAAATTTAATGTCCTAGAAGGATGTGTCATGAATCTCGTGCGATCATATCAGAAATCAAATCAAAAAAAATATGATTAATTTTATATAGATTATGTAAATATATTAAATATATTTCTACACAACCTAACATTTTATATTTATTTTTTAAAAAATTTTAAATTATTTATATATATATATTTTTCTAATTTATTAGAATTAGATTATTATTTATTTTTTAACAAAATATAAATAAAATACTAATTTTGTCTTTACAAATATATGTCTTCAAATATTAAACTATTATAATTAGTGCCAAAATATTCCTATCCAAAAAATTCAACAATCATCTTCTTTTTTTTTTTTTTTCTTTCTCTATTTCTTCTCTCATTCCTTTTTTTTTTTTCTTTACATGTCTAGTACTTTAATTTTTTCTTTATTTTTTTAAAAAATTAACTAGCATGAGTGAGAGAGAAAAAAAAAGAGACACAGATAGAGGAAAATGTCTTACTAAGATTTTGATCATGGGAGGGAGAGCTTCCAACGTTGTCGCTGTTGAAGTCGGTTGTCGCTGTTGAAGTCGTTTGTCCTCAAGTGCTAGGGCGCATCTTAATGATTTATAATATTAGAAAGGGTAAAAAGATAAATTACCTTACTCACTAATTATGATTAAATATTTATCTTATGATTAATTATAATTTTCTAACGAATATTGACGGTAGGAATATATATAAATAAAAAAAAAATAAATTTTGAAGTAATATATTTAGGGACAATTTTCTATATACCCCTAAAAATTTTCCTGTTTTTAGATTTACCCCTCTTAGAAGGCTAATATTAAAACTACTCTTCTTACGTTCCAACTTCTTTCTAAAATATCCCTGAAGTTAAACTCTGTTAGCGTACCGTTTGAAACTGCCGTTATCTGTGTGAAATTACTATTTTGCCCTTTCAAATATACCCTTCTACTATAACCAAATTTTCTTATATACTCTTAAAATTTTCAATAGTTTTGATAGATAGGGACAAAATAGGTATACCTGATAGTTTTCAACTCTGATTATTATTTAACTCTAGTTTAACCCTAGTTAACTTAACAAAGGGAAACGGTAGGAATATTTTTAATAACGGTGGAACGCATGAAGGGTATATTGGAAAGAAAAAAATAAGAGGAGTAAATCAGATATTTTTTTAGATTTCAGAGATATACAAATAATTATCTCATATATTTACTATCTGATATATTTACATTGACTTGTATAAAATTAATTCAAAGAAATAAAACAAAACTAGATTGAAACATGACCAAATCCAAAGAAACCTGGAAAATAACAAAAGCCCAATCCAATCGACAATATCAAAAGTCTCATCTGACAGATGGAGATATTCTTTTTACAGCTCTTCTGTCATATGATTTAATTATATTTATTGAAGATGAAGGTTAAAAGGACATATTTATTGCTTATGTCCAGAATATTAATAGTTTCCTACCAAACTAGTCCTAATAATCCAGTAATAATTTAACTACCATATTATATGTACTAGTTGCTATCCGAGCTGAGTTAATGTATACATATTACTTAATTAATTTAGCTTTCGACTTTTGAATGAATTCTAAAATGTGCTAAAATGTGCATCAAAATTCTAGTAAATGTACATACAAGAAGTGACATGAGTGTTCTCTGAGCATAGTCGTTCTTTTTTTTTCTAAAAAAATGTGACATTTTCGGAATGTGTATTAGTCTTATATATAAATGATATAATATAACTAAATCTCTTAACCCGCCTATAATATTTTGGGTGGTAGCAAAATCCAAGAGGTTAAGAGAATTAAGCGTACTAGAGCTAGAGTAGTTCTAAGATGGATGACCTTCTGGGAAGTGGGGCATCACAGTTGGTATCAGAGCCATTCACCGGTCGGAAATGTGAGATAAGTCTTGGCTGAGCCAATGTTATATAGTGGGTATAACAAGACTCCCCGGCTAATGATCGTTGTGGGCGGAGTGTAGCACCCCAAGAGTTCAACGGTCGGCTAAGGCTAGCGAGACGACTCTCACATCGCCTGGTGCTTGTGAGTGTCTTTGAGCCTGACGAGGACATCAGAGCTTAAAGGGGGAAAGAATGTGACACCCCCGGAATGTGTATTACTCATATATATAAATGATATAATATATAACTAAATCTTTTAACCCGCCTATAGCATTTTGGATAGTAGCAAGATCCAAGAGGTTAAGAGAGTTAAGCGTGCTAGAGCTAGAGTAGTTCTAGGATGAATGACCCCCTGGGAAGTGGGGCGTCACAGTTGGTATCAGAGCCATTCACCAGCCGGAAATGTGAAATGAGTCTTGGCTGAGTCAGTGTTATATAGCGGGTATAGCAAGACTCCCCGGCTAATGACCGTTGTGGGTGGAGTGTAGTACCCCACAAGGTCAACGGTCGGCTAAGGCTAGCGAGACGAGTCTCACATCGCATGTTGCTTGTGAGTGTCTTTGAGCCTGACGAGGACATCAGAGCTTAAAGGGGGGAAGAATGTGACACCCCCGGAATGTGTATTAGTCATATATATAAATGATATAATATATAACTAAATCTCTTAACCCGCCTATAGCATTTTGGATGGTAGCAAGACCCAAGAGGTTAAGAGAGTTAAGCGTGCTAGAGCTAGAGTAGTTCTAGGATGAATGACCCCTTGGGAAGTGGGGCGTCACAGTTGGTATCAGAGCCATTCACCAGCCGGAAATGTGAGATGAGTCTTGGCTGAGCCAGTGTTATATAGCGGGTATAGCAAGACTCCCAGGCTAATGACCGTTGTGGGCGGAGTGTAGCACCCCATAAGGTCAACGGTCGTCTAAGGCTAGCGAGACGAGTCTCACATCGCCTGGTGCTTGTGAGTGTCTTTGAGCCTGACGAGGACGTCAGAGCTTAAAGAGTGGAAGAATGTGACACCCCCGGAATGTGTATTAGTCATATATATAAATGATATAATATATAACTAAATCTCTTAACCCGCCTATAACATTTTGGATGGTAGCAAAACCCAAGAGGTTAAGAGAGTTAAGCGTGCTAGAGCTAGAGTAGTTCTAGGATGAATGACCCCCCGGGAAGTGGGGCGTCACAGTTGGTATCAAAGCCATTCACCAGCCGGAAATGTGAGATGAGTCTTGGCTGAGCCAGTGTTATATAGCGGGTATAGCAAGACTCCCCGGCTAATGAGCATTGTGGGTGGAGTGTAGCTCCCCACAAGGTCGGCTAAGGCTAGCGAGACGAGTCTCACATCGCCTGGTGCTTGTGAGTGTCTTTGAGCCTGACGAGAACGTTAGGACTTAAAGGGAAGAAGAATGTGACACCTCCGGAATATATATTAGTCCTTTATATAAATAATATAATAGGACTAAATCTTTTAACCCGGCTATAATATTTTTTATGATAACAATACCCAAAAGGTTAAGTGAGTTAAGCGTACTAGAGCTAGAATAATTCTAGAATGGATTATCCCTGAAATGACGCGGCGTCACAAAAAACCAACATTTTCTTTTAAATATGCGAAAGCACATAGCGAGTTATCAAAATGAACATAATGCTATTAATTAAACTCAAAAACATATTTTAACATTTAAAAGATATCCTGTCATTGCTTATTCTAAGGCCCTTGGTACTAGCTAGATTGGTCATGACTTGGGTTTGACAAATATATATATATACCATGTTTAGGGTTTAGGGCTTAGGGACAATGGGTTGGCAAATTGATTTTAGCACCAGCACTTTTAGTACCTTGTTTATGTTCAATCAATTTTACTTCAATTAATTATTATTTTTTTTTGCACCTGTTAAGGATTAATTATTATATATTTAATCCCCATTAACAGTTCAAGAGTCAAAAAGTATTTGACCATCCCAAAGTCGGCAGCATTTGTTGAATCGCCTCCGACTTCTATGTACAAAATTATATTAAAAAAAAATTATACAAAAAAAAAAAGGACTAACATTAGCACATGGGTTGTCACTCTCCCCCCTTATCAACTCTCTCATACATTGCATCTTATATTTAATGATTAATGTTCTTACATCAAAATATAGTTTTATAGATGCGATCTATAACAACTGCACAATCACCTGATAACAAATTATTTATTTTAAAATTTAATTACCCAAAAAACAAATAGTTTGAAAATTCAACAATAGAAATTATTATCGAAAGTTTATATTCTATTTGGATGTCAAAATTAAATATTTAGAAATAACTTATGCGAAAATTTTCTTATATAATTTGGCTCCATAAAAGAGCATGATAGCATATTTTATCTATAAAGTGATTTATTTTATTCTAAAAAAATTAACTATTATAGAGATCTGATCACACTCTTTGTTAATTTTAAAAATTGTGTGTGTGTATATATATATTGAGTAAATAAAAAAATATATTAAATAAGATATTTATGCATTCATATAGCGACTACTAGTCTTTTAGGTCCTGTTTGGTTGTGGGATAAAGGAAGAATAACCTCCTTTATCCCACTATTTTTGACAAATGGGTGTAAAAAATAACTACGGATAAAAGTTTAAAATAATTTTTACTTAACGGATTATTCTGGTATAACCCGTTAAGAAATATTCCTACTCTCCTCTGGAATAGAGTTTATACCTCAGGGCACTGAATGATTTTTTTTTTTTTTTTTTTTTTTTTTTTTTTAGATTAGCTTACCTTCCAATCTGAGACTATGAGGCTATGTAATCTGCGGTTATGTAATTATTTTTATTTACTAATTATTATTTACTGATTATTATTTACTAAAATATACTATAAAATATAAAAAATTATTTTGTTTACTAATTATTATTTTCTAAAATATATTATAAAATATAAAAAATTATTTCGTTTAGATGAGATATAATTTATTATTTACAATTAAATTACCATTTTAATTAATTTATAATAATTAAAATTAATATATATATATATATATATATATATATATATATATATATATATATATATATATATATATATATATATATATATATATATAGTCCGGCTAGTATACTATTAATAGTACGAAGTTATTGGTGCTATCACGTTTTCTACCCTTATATCAATCACTTGGATCATTTTCACCTATTAGATTTTACTATTTTCCCAACCACCTATTAAACCTAAGGGGCCCCACTATCATCTCAACCACATATTTTTTAATCCAAGGGTTAAAAACTTAATAGCACCAATGACTTGGTACTAGCTATTAATAGTGTTCCAGCCTAGCTCTCTTTCTCTCTCTCTCTCTATATATATATATATATAAGGTAAGGACAAAATTAATATTTTGATAAAAAATCTATCATCTTTTTCCACTATTATCTACTATTCCATAATTTTAATCAAACATAATTTTTTCTATTCCAGAGAATACAAACTTTTGAACCAAACACAATTTAACTTTTATACTTAATTATAACGCAATTTAACTTTTATACTTGATTATTTCGAAATAACAAACTATTTCAGGTATAAAAAAATTTTATACTTCTTAAATTTATACCCAAAACAAAAAGGAGCCATACTCTATAGTGCTTTGGAATATTGGAGAATATATATGATGAGTTACATTTTGATTTTGTGGTCTCTGTCATGGAGATGTAATCTTGCACATGGTGTAGGAAAAAAAAAAATTACTCCTCTCTCTCTCTCTCTCTCTCTCTCTCTCTCTCTCTCTCTCTCTCTCTCTCTCTCTCTCTCTCTCTCTCTCTCTCTCTCTCTCTCTCTCTCTCTCTCTCTCTCTCTCTCTCTCTCTCTCAACCACCCTCCTATTTAAAGGCCCCACCTCTCATTCCAACCCTCATTTCCCCCCTTCCATGCTCTCCCTTTCATTCCCCCCCATTAATTCCATCTCTCCCACCACCACAACCAATACCACCCTCTTCTTTCCTTTTCTCCCTTTGTTTCTCTTCCTCCTCCTTTAACTCTTCATACACACCAATATCATTATATCCAATATTGTACACTTATATCATGGGATTCCCTTCTGTGTACTACTGTGTTATCCTACCAAAGCCTCTCATCCTTGTGATCCAACTCCTAGACACCCTAAGGCATGCCATGTTCCTCTCTCTCTTCTACCTCGGCCTTGCCCCCTCCGTCGAAGACTACTACGCGCTATCTCCTCTATCGACAACTGCGACCGCAACTGCAACTGTAACTGCAACTGCAACCCCTTCACCTCTCTCTCCTCCGGTTACGCCCTCGGCGATCAAAGCGCAGCTTCGCACCGTGCGCTTCGCGAGCTCTTCGAAGATCCCATCATCATCACCATCATCATCATCATCACAGTTTGGGGAGGAGCCCATATGTGCAGTTTGCTTAGGGCCATTGAAGGCAAAGCATGAGGTTAGGGAGTTGGGGGGGTGTTACCATGTTTTCCACAAAGGGTGTATAGACAAGTGGGTGGACATGGGTCAGGTCACATGCCCTTTGTGTAGAGCCTTTCTGCTGCCAAATTAGGGTTAGGGTTAGGGTTAGGGTTAGGGGAAAAGTTTTTTTAAAAAAAAGAAGAAAAGAAAATGTGGTCCAAATTGTGACATATTTAGGTGATGGGGTTGGAAAGTTGATGGGAATTATATGTCTCAAATGTTAGGTGAGAATCATCTCTCTCACAGCAACATCAACAACAACAACAACAACAACAAAAAGGAGAGAGAGTGCTTGGTGAGAGTGGTAGAGGCCAAAGAAAATGATGGTTTCTGGAGGTTAATTTATGGTTCATTATCATGAATTGATGAATAATGAAGAATATATATAATAATAACAAGAGTACTTAATTTACATATATATATATATATATATATATATATATATATATATATATATATATATATATATATATATATATATATATGTATGTATGTATATATGTATGTATTATGTTCGTATGTATGTATATTTTGATTATATTAATATAGGAATTTTTGTAATTATTTCCATTGTTCTTTTGGAGAAACTTGTATAATTGATGTATAATTGATGATTCCAAAATTTGATAATGAGAATGCTTACATTGATGGTGATGTGTGGTCCAAATACATAACGTGCATATTTGGGCCATATATTATTGTAGGGAGATGGAGAGGTGTTGATAACTCATACATGAATGCTGTTGATAAATTGTTGGTGTCCTTGTTTTAGGGTACAAATAGAATTAATGATTGTTGGGTGTGTAGAGCTACTTGTTTCCATTGCACTTAATGACCCAAGATCTACTTCTAAGGGTGAAAGTGATTAGGATAAATTCCGATTATCGATCGGTTTCGATTTGATGCGAATACGCATGTCAAAATTACGCACCACTACAATAAAATTAGGCTATAGCGACACTTTTAAGTGTTTCTAAAATCTAAAAAAAGTATCGCTGACAAAAATACCGACACTTATTGTAAGTGTTGCTATATGTGCCGTCGCTAGGGTGTATAGCGACACATTTTTGTAATGTGTCCCTATAACCTAATTTTGAATATAGATGGAATATAGATAGAACACTTATACAAAAGTGTCATAAACATGTGTCTCTATAACTTAATTTTGTTGTAGTGCATCCGGTCGAATTCAGATATGAATTCGGATTCGAATGATATATTTATAGTATTTTCAAATTCAAATTCGGATATAGATATATTAGAATGTTTTGAATTCGGATTCCAATTCAAATTGGGATATTTGAAGATTAATATATGTTACTAATTCATGTATTGTGGAAAAATGAAAAAGATGGTGGGGTTTTAGTTTGGATTGTAGAGAATTTTCTCACATGTAATTAAGAAGTGTAAGATATGGTTTCCCACAACTTAAATTATTTTTAAAATTTCATAATAATTATTTAAATATAAATTTAGATTAAATGTCCAATTATATTCGAATTCGTTTTTAGTGGATATGCTAAGGAAAATTTAGCAACCGACGCATATACGAATTAGAATTCGAATCAAAAAAAAAGAAAAAAAAAATTTGAATGTTAATATGATTTTGTCAAATATTTGACCATATTTGACCATTTTCACCCCTATTTACTCCCACAAAAGTATATATTGGGTAAGGGTTAATTATTGCAACATTGGCCACTAAACTTTAGCCAAGTTTTTTTTTATTTTAAATTCTTGTCCAAACTAGATTGTTAATGAGCCGAACACAAACTAGCTCATTAAAATATGAGTTAAAAAATCAAACTCATATTCGATTTGTTTATTAATGAGTCGAACATGAACTGACTTACGAACATAAGTTAGATTGTCTGCCATACTACTAGTGAGTAAAAAGTTGAAAAAAAATAAAAAATTAGAATCTTTAATTATCCAATAATTGAAATTCACAAAATTTAAGTATCTTTACATTTTGATTGGCCTATAATTGAGCTCTTATATTTTTTAAAGTACTAAGTCATTGATACTTGTAAGTTTTAATTCTGAGATGAAAGGATGTACGGTTAGGATAATAGTGGACCGCTTAGGTTTAGTAGGTAATTAGTGAAATAACATGAATTAAGAGATAAAAATAATTAAAGGATAGATCTAACAGCGAAAAACTTAGTAGCATCAAATATTTTGTGCTATTAATAACATAGCAGCCGGTCTATATATATATCGAGCTAACCCAGCTCGTGTTTGATTCGATTATTACACGAGCGATCGATCTTGAGCTCATCTCGAGCCGAGCAAACAGCGAGCCGAATTGCGAGCCCTAGTCCTAACCATTTAGTTTTCACAATTAGATCTTTAATTAATATTTATTTATACATTTAAATTAAGTTCTTGTTTTCAAAGAAAGCCCGTTAAACTGTGACGCCCCAATAGTCCCACATCGGATGTGGATGGAATTGTGATTAGGTTTATATGTGACATGGACACTAGTAATAATAACTGGGCTTAAGCATTTTGTGCTGTGGTTTGGGCCCAACGAGTTATATTATTGCTAGTGGGTCGGGTCGTTACATTTGGTATCATAGCCAATAACCAGCCGAAAGTGTGCAGCGAGTCTCAGTTAAGCCTGGGTCTAGATGATAGGGCTAGCAAGACAAGTCTCACATCGCCTGATGATCTTGGGCTGCTGTGTGTGTGTTTGGGCTGACGATGACGTTAGGCCTAAACGGGGGGAGTCTGTGACGCCCCCAATAGTCCCACATCGGATGACATGGACACTAGTAATAATAACTGGGCTTAAGCATTTTGGACTGTGGTTTGGACCCAACGAGTTATTATTGCTAGTGGTCGAATTGTTACATAAACTGGATGAAAATTGTCACTCCTTAAAATTTATTTTGGTCCTGAAATACCAGTTATCTTTTGTTTACTAATGTTGTGGTGATGTATAATCTGTCTAAAGTTTTGACAGTGAGTTCTAATCTATCAGTAAATAGCGATCTTCGATTAAGTTGAAGTTTGTCTAGTGGTACGCCATTTTTTTTTAACCACGTAAATTAATAGTTGTTTAATTATTGATATCATTAAGAAAACCCCAATAAAGTGGTTGATTGCAATAAATTGAATAATATTATGGTGGCGTTTTATTGCGAATTTTTTAGATGTTGACCAAGTCAAGATGATGACCGGGTCAAAGTACTCTTAAAGTTACAATGACCTTTGAAGCATCACAATCTAGCAAATCGGTTGAGAAAGAGATTTTTTAAAAAATGATCCTTTAAAAATTTATATTTTTGAAAATAACTCTACAAAATTTGTATTTACAAAAATAGCTCTATACCTGCCAACTGGGCGTCACGTGTGCACGCCACGTCAGCGAAATTTGTGAGGTAAAATTAGTTGAACACGCAATCTCACCATACGTGTCTAAACACGCATTCTCAACATGCGTGTTTAGACACGCAGATTGAAAATGCGTGTCTAAACACACACTCTCAACATGCGTGTTTAGACATGCATTCTCAACATGCGGGTTTAGGGTTTAGGGTTTAGGGTTTAGACACGCAGATTGAAAATGCGTGTCTAAACACGCATTCTCAACATGCGTGTCTAAACACGCACTCTCAACAGACACGCATGTTGAGTCGGTGAACAACCTTTTAACTTTAAATTTTAAAGTAATTATTTATTTTAATAAATTTATTATAATTTCCAGAAGAATATATAAAGTGTATTTAACTGACTTAAATCATAAAAATTAAAAAATTTGATAATAAGATTAAGATTTTAAAAGATAAGTTTAGTTTGTTTTTCTCTTTTCTTTGTTTTCAAAACTAAGGGACATATGCGTAAATCCCAAAACCTCTGAGACTAATATACAAAGAACACAGCGCACCTTCCGAAAGATCCAAAAAAAAAAAAAAAAAAAATCAAAAAATCCTAACTCCGCTGAAAAGCCGAGGAAACCCTTGTCTCTGCCTTTCCCTCCTCCTCCTCGACCTCTCGTGCTCTCTTTAATGGCAGAAGAAGAGAAGAATACGCTGCCGACGACGACGATCCCCGCGCGCTACGACCTCGATGCGAAGTGGGACGCGTGCCTCGACCTCTCCATTCGCCGTGTCTAAACACGCATGTTCAAAGTGCGTGTTCAACTCAATCCGAGTCCTCTTCCCCCGCTGGCGCGCACACGTGGCGCCCCGTTGGCACCTATAGAACCATTTTTGTAATTATAAATTTTATAGGATTATTTTTAAAAATACAAAATTATAGAGGATTATTTTTAAAAAAAAAACCCGTTGAGAAAGGATCACTTCAACTAGATTCTTTCTCAACTATCGATCTCCGAAAGCTTGAAAACATACTAGGCTAAATATTCAAGCTGAATTGATTATATTTCACTAAAAAATTTACAGGAGTTTAAAAAAAACTAAAGTTTGGATTACAAAAAAAAGTTAAGGACTAGAATAGGCTAAACCAAAGAATAAATTACAGACTAAAGATTACTCCTAGGAAAGCGGTAGCCGCTTGTTGAAAAAAATTCGGTACTCGTTCCGATACCAGATTTTTTGAATCCGCAACCCGCTTCGATACCGTAATCCGTTCTGGTACCGTCTAGAGTTGGGATTCCGTAGCGAAAACGTCAAATTGAATTTTTACCAGAGAAGAAAAAATCAATACAAGGAAATATGCGGGTGAAATAAGATTCATTAATTAAGAGAAGAATTACACTGATTATCCGAGCCCTCCTCCTGAATCTCTCTCACCCTTCTCTCGTCTTCTATAAACCTAGAAGACCTCTCTTTTCTCTCTTTTTTGTATCGTACAATACTTCTCAAGATCATACGTACTTATATATATATATATATATATATATATATATATATATATATATATATATATATATATATATATATATATATATATATATATATATATGCTCTCCACATTAGAGATATATATAAACTCCGCTCAAGATAAACCCAAATCTACTTAAATTATGATTATACTTCAATTAATATTTAAATCTAAATTAATTTATCTCTAACAGATTTAAATATTAATCCCAATCCAATTAAGATTTAATTACAAAACTAATCAAATCCTAACACTGCTGAAAATGAAAAAAAAATAATTAAAACAGTAATCTTGTCTCAGGAAATAAGGACCTCTGATACAAGCACTCTTCTTCTATTTCCATTTGTAGTATTCCTATCATTCTACTCTTCGCATGCGTACATTGTGGAGAGTATTTACTTACTAGCTATGAAAACTTTTTCAACCGTTTTCGTCCAAATCTCATTCGATTTTGAGTGTCTCATTCTCGGCTCCTGACCTACGATGTGTCATCTCTTTATTCGTCCAAATCAGTTGAATTAGAGATGTCAGTGGATACGGATACTTAAAATTTTGTCCGAATTCGAATCCGAGCGTATTTATTCGATGTTAAACGGATATGATTTCGGATACAGATATAAAAAATAAAAGCCCGACGAATTTGGATTTTGACTGTACCCCACCTAAATCTGAACCGAAATTAATTTTATATTATATATATATATATATATATATATATATATATATATATATATATATATATATATTAAATTTAAATATAAATTTTAAAAATTTATATTTAATATAATATGTTTTGAAATATTGTAAAGAGAAATAATTATTCCGAGTATGAATTTTCGAGTTTGGACTTGGATATGAATTTTTAAAATCCGACAGATTCGAATTCAAATTTGATAATTAAGTTCGGATTTTTAAAAATCCATTCCGAATCCGACTGGTTGAGAATTAACCAATTTTCCTTCCCAATTTACACAGCATAAAATTTTTATTAAAATGTTTGTAGTACATTCGAAAGTGGTTTTCCAATTATATATATATTTTAAATTTACTTATCTCCTGCTTTAAAGAATCCCTCATTGACCATCTTATTTGATTCATGGAACATTTTTGCCCCAACAATTTGGAGAAAAGAGGAAAAAAAAAAAAAATAGCATTCCAAATTGGTACTTGGATTGGTTGGATCTTTCCTTTATGCTTGAGCATTATCTCTCCAATACATTTGGGTAACATTATAATTAGAGATAATTGTCTGTGTATCCTGAAATCTAAAAAATATCTGATTTATCCCTTTTATTTTTTTATTTTCAATATACCCTTCATACGTTCCATTGCCTGTGTACTCCTATAATCTGAAGAAATATCTGATTTACCCTTCTTATTTTTTTCTTTCTAATATACCTTTCATATGTTCTACCGTTATTAAAAATATCCCTACCGTTTCCCTTTGTTAAATTAACTAGGGTTAAACTAGAGTTAAATAATAATCGGAGTTGAAAACTATCAGATATACCTATTTTGTCCATATCTACCAAAACTATTGAAAATTTTAAGGATACATAAAAAAAAAAGTTGGTTATGGTAGAAGGGTATATTTGAAAGGGCAAAATGATAATTTCACATAACGGCAGCTCCAAACGGTACACTAACAGAGTTTAACTTCAGAAATATTTTAGAAAAAAATTGGAACGTAAGAATGATAGTTTTAATATTAACCTTCTAAGAGGAGTAAATCTAAAAACAGAAAAAATTTTAAGGGTATATAAAAAATTACCCCTTATAATTATTATCAGAATCATTTTTATTATTTTTTGAATTAATAATTTATGCTTAAAAATGCATTAAATGAAGCAACCCTCCAACTCCTCCTATCATGGGTTAAGAGTCTCTTCAAGTTCCCATCTCCATTCTCAATAAAACATGCTTCATAAACATTACACTCCACAAAAAGTTATCATTGGATACAACCAAGCTCTCCCTCTCTTCAACCTCAAACTTTGTTCACTCTTAAGGTAATTTAATTTGCTCTATTAACTTTTTTATGATGTATACATTTTCCTATATATCTTGAGGTTTGTTTGTGTCTTTTAGAACTGCTTCTGTTTTTTCTTTTTTTCTTTTCCTTATATTTTGTGTAGACATGATAATTTGAATGAGATTATATAGAATATTGGGTTAATTACATACAGCTCCCTGTAAACATATCGAATAGCAGATATATCCCTACAAAGTTCAACTTTTCATATTTATCCCTTCAAAAGTCCAACATTATTCACATATATCCCTCCGGTTTATTATCGTTAGTTCACTGTTTATTTTTTAACAGATTATATATAAAATGACAGTTTTGCCCTTTCAAAAATATCCCTTCAAAAAATAATGCAGAAATATCTGAAAGGGTAAAAAAATAAATTTACCTCACTAACTAATCAAGATTAAGTATTTAACCTATGGTTAACTAAATTTTTTTAACAGAGATAGACGGTAAAGATATATATGAATAACGTTAGACTTTTGAAGGAATAAATATGAAAAGTTGAACTTTGTAGGGATATATCTGCTATTCGATATGTTTACAGGGAGCCGTATATAATTAACCCTAGAATATTTATAGTTTAGAGGAAGTACAATTCAACAATTGTAGAGGTTACATGGATACTGCAATTACATGCAAGAACAGTGAACAATTGGACAACTGGAGCATATATATATATATAGATCAAATGAATGTATATCGAAATTCGACATCTACAATACATCTGAGACACAACAGTTGCTAGAAACTTATTTCTAACTTACTATAGTAAAAACATTCAATCTCTTCCATAGTTCTTTTCGCCAATGTAAGTAACTTTGTTCTTCCATTTGAGCACAAAGAATTTGGTATCTTAAAATGTACCAGACCAATTGCATGATATACACTCTAGCTTGTCCATAAATTTAAACAACACCCGACTTAGTAGTCCGGAGACATGATTTGCTGACAATTAAATTGCTAGTATATATAATTTGATGTGCTTTCGAATTCTTATTTTTGTTTGTAAAGTCGACTGGTCATTTACCGCGACTCGCTGGTTCCTGGCCTCCCAATAATAAGCTCTGTTTCTACCTCTACAATTGGACTAGCTTGGTCACTTCTATTAACCCCTTCAGGTGTAGTTAGCTGTAGCAGAGGTTCAACCTTGCACTTTTATAGAATAGATATGATCATTATGTTAGTAGTCACAAAGTTACTTAAGCTTCTACTAAGGCTGAACTAATTTATGTAACATCTAAAGTCTCACGCATAACACTTCAATCTACTTACAAAAACAAAATTTAGCCGGTTTTGTGTTATAAAAAGTTCTTTTAAAGAGAGCCATGTTCGTAAGTATGAGTAGACGTATCGCAAAGCTATTACCTTCTCACGAAGTATAGCATTCTCCCTTGTAGCCATTCTCTCCTGAATTCATGAGCCGAAAAAGGCAAAACCACGTTTGCGATTAGCATCGGAAGTTAAGTTAAAACAAGTCGATTCGTTGGATGAAACATAAAAAGATTCCAAGGCTGTAAGTAATTGGAGCTAACCTGCTCTTTTAGCTCTGAAATGTGATCCAACAACATTCTTTGCTGAATGTAGAGTGCACGAAATGTTAACATTATCAATTGCTAATAACATTTTGCTTTAGGCTTAAATAAAACAAAATTGAAGCGAATGCTATCATACTAACCTTTGTTGCTCGAACGTTGCGAAGACCTCTCTCTATTTGAGCCTCTAGTTCACATAACTCCTCCGTCGAACACGACTCTATACCTTCACCCTTGAGTTTCCTGTAGCAATCTTATATTATACATGCGGCAGTACAAAGCAAAATCATCCTTAAAATTCAAATCCATACCTTTTATGGGCTTCAAGAACTTCTATCCTATTTGCCAAGCTTGCAGTTGTAGACTTCCAATGCTGCATTTATAAATGTTAGTATTTCAGACGACTAACTTGCATCGACATCATTCTCTGACAGCCTTTTAGGTGTTTAATAGATAGTAGGAACATCATGTTCTCTATCTACAAATTGTTCTTATCATTTGATTTTACTATCATTAATCACATAAACTTAGTTGCCGTCGCTCGATACAGCTATCCTTTTTTCATGGTGTATTGAGAATTAGCATCTAAGGTTGAAGTTGGCTATTTTTCTGTCTATCCAGGGAATATTCCAGAGGATTCGACAAAGTTAATGAATTCCGTGTGGAGTTCAGCAGTTCCTATCATAGTTAGGCCACTCGATTTGAGCCAATTTGATGCTTCTATAATATTAATCTATGATCTTTATTTAGCAACTAGTTTTTTTTTCTTTTTGAACATTTTAGATCAAAATACAAACATTGTTGATCATCAAGTTATAAATAGGCTTTTTTGTTTGAGATATCACCACCAACACTTTCCAGATGTATATTTGAAAAACTTTCAATTATCATTATTGAACAATTAGAGTCCACCTTGCTATCTGAAATACTGAAATGCCTAGAAAGAAGAAACGATTTGCTTTAGGCGCAATTATTTGTGAATCATCAGCAACGGCACCTATAGGCAAAATGAGAGAGATTAAAGTTTCGCATCAACCATTGAAATGTATCTCATAAGCTCTGCTATTATACGAAAATATTATATCAGAAAATACAGCACTAGGATGCCCGAAAGCATGATTGAACTTAAAAAGTTGAAAAGATAGAAGAGTTTTCTGATCCACCCTGTAAGCACGTGAACTCGTTTTGCAACAATACACCGTCGAGACAGCGCGTGTCTTGCAAATGACAATCCTTGAGACTATAATCATAGGATGTAAATATAAATCACCGAGAAAGCAACAAACTGCAGAGACCTTTTACTTGATTTAGCACTAATAAATGTTGCGACAGGTAATCATATTTGTTCAATGAAACTGCTAAATTAACCATACGGTGGAAAGTTCAAACCTGAATGCTTTGCTCTATAGCTTTCTTGGTGCTCCCTGGCTCTTTCGTATGCATCCTATACCGATCAATTGTCTTCTGCACACTGATGAAAATAAGAAAAATTTCAGATCATGGAAAGTCTAAGTCTATCTGACTGGTTTGAGGTCAGAAATATGGGCCCGATCAGTGTGACTCTTTCCAGAAGAGCTCATTCTACCATGAGATTAAGCAGGTAACCATGATAAAGAAATAATACATCGCATGCACATCACCGTATAGCTATCATCTTGCTTAGCATATTTCTTTCACTTATTCAAAGAGTTTGTAGTAATTAATAGATGAGGATTATGGTCAAATGTCTACAAAACACTAAATTCAGACTTCAAACCATTTTCTCAAAATAAAATAAATCACGTTGTTGATGAAAAATATATTAACCTACAAAATCATGATTGATGAGACCTTCCAAGTGCTTAAATCAAATTCTTAGCTTACAATTACAAAGGAAGATCTTCATGTTGCTTTGTCATTAGTTAACTTGTCCCGACATCTTAACAGAGCCAAAGGAGCTAAAACACCTACAGGATGAAGTTCGCATTTAATGTGAGGCCTTGTATTGCTCAGAAAGGTAGATCTATTCATTTATTTCAGGTCATACTGTTTGATTCTCCTTGAACCTATTTCAGGTTCCTCGGTAAGTAATTAGGGAGATTTTGAACTACTAGATACGCCTTGTCGATGCCAACCTTGAATTTCAAATTTAGTCAAAAATTCTAACAAACCTCTTGAGGGATTTTCTCAAAATCCTTACTATTTGATTTTTATGTAATGACATTTCTCTATAATAGGATATTAAGAGCAGAGGAAACAAAGTTCTCAAAGTGGTCTGGAATCTGGATGCAATTTTGTATCTTGGTGTAGATGCAAAATCTATTATTACACAGAGTCAAATTACTTTCTACTGTAATCAAACTAGTATTACTTCAAAGTTTTACAGCAACAATATCAGGTTCTTAACAAGAGCTGAACTAATTTACACAGGCTAATTCAGAAGCATTAAGAAGATACTAATAAAACAACCACTTGCTGCCATATATAGCCACAACAAGCCAAAATCCTCCTCGCGAATAACTCCATGGGACCTTAAATTTTAACATCATAACATCAACACCATCCTCAATAGCATGCTAAATTTTGCAATTTAATCCAAAGAATAAAGGAACAAGAACAGCTCAACTACAGTTTTCGTCATCTACTTCTCGTTTAGTCTTTCATGAGATAATAAAAAATCACGATGCAGAAGAAGGGAAGGTTAATGGTGAGGGAGTAGTTGAAAATAAGAAATCAGAGAGGAAGGTATTGAAGCATCAAACCAGACCGCATCGAGCTGGTTCAACCAACCAACGAAATCAAGATCAAATCGGGATCAAATCGGGACCAAGCACAACCTAATATTTTAGGAATTTGTAAATTGGTTTCTATTGTTGAGATATTTAAGATTATATGATTATACCTTCCTCCACAATATGAGGCTAAGAAATGTTTCTTCAACTGTATAAATATTTCAAAAAGAAAATTAATGAAGTGTGGTGAATATTTCCAAAAACATTCTCTATGTGATTTATTTTCTTTGAGCAATGCTAGTAGTACACCCCATTTGGGGTGTTAGATCTACACTCCACCCATCTAAGGGTGGGGGGACTTTCCACCCATCACTTCGAAGTGACGGGCGGAATTCACCCCACCCTAGAATGGGTGGGGTGTAGATCGTACACCACAAATGGGGTGTACAAAAAGCATTTTCCATTTTCTTTATAGTATCAGAGCCACACTAGGGCACCAAGATCGTAAAGAAAAATGTCATCCTCATTTAACCCGAAATTTCCCTTTCCCTCCACCATTAATGTGGCAAACTTCATCTCGCTGAAGCTTAATTGTTGGAAAATGATGCAACATGATGTTAGTGGTCCTATTATTATGTAAGTAGTGCTAGTAGTGGACCAATTTAGTTAGAAATTGACTAAGTCATGAAGTGATGGATTAATTTGTGTAAGTAGTGGGTTATGTAGTGGAGTTCATGCTAACTAGTTTTTAGGAGCACATGTGTAGTGGGTGTAGTGGGTGTAGTGGAGAACATGTGTTGAGTTAGGTTTTCTTAAACTTTAAGTTTTCTTCTTCTATTTAAATCCTTTGATTGTAAGCTTGTAGGTGACAAAAAAAAAAAAGAAGGTTGTTTGAGTTTAAAAGTGTTTCTTTCACTTCATTTGCTGTAACAAATTTTATTAGTAAGTTTTTACTTTAGAAAGCTTCTTCACCCTACAATTGGTATCAGAGCCAGGTTGTGATCAAGACTGGGCGTTGTGGTATCCAAGCAAGAAGCAGTCGGAAGGATCGTACAAAGAGAGGTATATTCTCATTACACTTGTTTCCATGATGAGTAACTCAAGTGCACTTAATCTCTCTCAATCCTTGGTTCCAATTTTTAATGGAGAAAATTATGAATTTTGGAGCATCAAAATGCGAACTTTTTTTATTTCACAAGATCTTTGGGATCTAGTTGAGTATGGTTATGCAGAAGCAGAAAGTTCAAAAAGTACAGATAAGACAGCAGATCAAAAAGGGCTCCGCAAAAAGGATGCCAAGGCGTTGCTTGTATTGCAACAGGCAGTGCACGATACTATTTTTCCTCGAATTGCAAATGCCACCAAATCAAATGAAGCTTGGACTATCTTGAAGCAAGAATATCAAGGAAATGACCGAGTTCGAACGGTGAAGCTACAAACTCTCCAAAAAGAATTTGAAAATCTCTACATGAAAAATATCGAAGGTATGCAAGAATACTTTTCTCAAGTTGCCATCATTATTAATCAGATGAAATATCTTGGTGATGATATTTCTGAGAAGAAAGTGGTCGAAAAAGTTTTGAGAAGTCTTCCTCCTAAATTTGATCATATTGTCGCCGCCATAGAGGAATCAAAAGACTTATCAAATTATTCATTTAATGAATTAATTGGTTCTCTTTTAGCTCATGAACAGCGACTAAACAGATCAATCGAGAAAAGTGCAGAAAATGCATTTGACTCAAGAGTTGAGAATTCGAAGTCAAGAGGCGACCAAAAATATGCAGGAAGAGGCCGTGGAAGAAGTGGCTTTCGCGGTCGTGGAAGAGGCCGAGGCTATAGTAGAGGAAGATTCGATACAAACTATCAACAAGATGACAACGAGAAAAGCAACCAAAGCCAAGGCTATAAAAGTAAGCAATGTCATTTTTGTAAGAAATATGGTCATATAGAATCTTATTGTTGGGCTAAAGCAAAACAACAAGCCAACTATGCAGAAAAGAAAAAAGAGGAAGGTAAACTATTTCTTACCTGTCTGAATTCTAATATTAGTAGTGCTGATTTGTGGATTTTGGATAGTGGATGTAGCAACCATATGTCGGGATTTAAGAACCTTTTTCGTCACATTGATGAATCCGTAAAATTGCAAGTTCGGCTCGGAGATGATAAGGTTCTACAAATTGAAGGAAAATGGACAGTTGCTATAAAAACTAAGTCAGGTATGGAAAAGCTTATCAACGATGTTTATTATGTACCTTCATTGGCTCATAACTTACTAAGTGTTGGACAACTGATTGAAAGAGGATATCATGTTAAGTTTCATGATAATTTTTTTGAGATTAGTCATGAAAGATCTGAAATGCCTTTGATTAAAATTCATATGGCTGAAAATAAGATGTTTGTACTTGACATTTCATGTATTGACGAGCATGCTTTGGTTGCTAATACCAAAAATGAATCATGGCTTTGGCATTTGCGTTATGGCCATTTACATTTTAATGGATTGAAATTGTTGAGTCAAAAGAAAATGGTGTTTGGCTTACCGGGAATAGATTGTATGGATGAAGTTTGTGAAGGATGTGTTTATGGCAAGCAACACCGAATTTCTTTTCCCATTGGAAAATCTTGGAGAGCTTCAAGACCTCTATAGTTGATACATGCCGACATTTGTGGTCCAATGCAAACTCTTTCTTTTAACAAAAGTAAGTACTTTTTGTTGTTTACTGATGATTTTACCAGAATGAGTTGGGTGTACTTCATCGCACAGAAATCAGAAGCACTTGATAGATTTCGGGAGTTTAAGGCGCAAGTTGAGAACCAGAGTGGGTATTCCATTAAAATTCTCCGAACAGATCGAGGGGGAGAGTTTTTATCCGTTAATTTCTTTTCTTTTTGCAAAGAAAATGGCATTTGCAGGCAATTAATAGTGAAGTATACACCGGAGCAAAACGGAGTTGCCGAGCGCAAAAATCGAACAATAGTGGAGATGGCTCGAAGTATGCTTAAAGAGAAGAAGCTTCCAAATGATTTTTGGGCTGAAGCTGTAGCAACCTCGGTGTTCCTCCTAAATCGATCTCCAACCAAGGCGGTACGTAATATGACACCTTTTGAAGCTTGGTGTGGAAGAAAGCCCGAGGTGAGCTATTTTAGAATTTTTGGTTCTATTGCCTATGCATTTGTTCACACCGAAAATCGAAAAAAGTTGGATGACAAAAGTGAAAAATGTATCTTTATTGGCTATAATAGAATCAAAACGCTATCGACTATACAATCCGATAACAAAGAAACTACTTATAAGCCGAGATGTTATTTTTGATGAAGATAGTTTTTGGGATTGGAATGAAAGTGTGCATGTACTATTACCAATTGACGAAAGAAAGTCACCCGCACTTCCAAATGAAGAAGTAGAAGCTTCGCAAGCCACTCCAAAAGGCCAAAGGAAAGAAACTATGGAAAAATCGACTTCATCATTGTCGGATTCCGAAACCCCTCCTTTAAAGGTAAAGTCCTTGAAAGAAATTTATGAAACTTGCAAATTTGCTCTTATGGTTGCAGAGCCCGTATGTTTTGAAGAAGCTTATGAAAAAAAGGAATGGAAGAACGCAATGCATGAAGAGATTGCAGTTATTGAAAAGAACAGAACTTGGGAGCTTGTTGACATGCCAAAAGAAAAAGAAGCAATTGGTGTAAAATGGGTTTATCGGGTGAAGCATGGTGCTGACGGAAAGGTTCAAAAATACAAAGCGCGGCTTGTAGCCAAAGGATATGTTCAAAAACCTGGTATTGATTTTCTTGAAACTTTTTCACCTGTTGCTCGTTTAGAAACTGTTCGAATTATTTTAGCTTTAGCTGCTCAAATGAAATGGTCTGTTTATCAATTTGATGTTAAGTCGGCTTTTCTTAATGAAAATTTGGATGAAGATGTGTATGTAGAGCAGCCACAGGGTTTTGTCGTTAAAGGAAAAGAAGAGAAAGTCTACAAGCTCAAGAAAGCTCTTTATGGCTTGAAGCAAGCCCCTAGAGCATGGTATAGCCGCCTTGATATCCATCTCCGGCAACATGATTTTCAAAGAAGTGAGAATGAACCTACGTTATATATAAAGGTAAAAGGTAAAGAGATTATCATTATTTGTGTCTATGTCGATGACATAATTTACACGGGTTCATCGGATCATCTTATTCATGATTTCAAGAATATTATGATGCATGAATTTGATATGTCAGATTTGGGATTTTTACATTATTTTCTTGGTCTTCAAGTTATGCAAACTGATAATGGTATCTTTTTGACCCAAGAAACGTATGCATTGGACTTGCTCAAAAAAATTAAGCTGCAGAATTGTAAAGGATTTGCAACTCCTATGAATCCGAATGAAAAATTGACAAAGGATGATGGAACAGAAAGAGTTGATGCACGAATTTTCAGAAGTATAGTTGGGGGTTTAATGTATTTGACACATTCACGTCCTGATATTATGTTTTCCGTCAGCTTAATATCCAGATTTATGCATAATCCTACAAAGCATCACCTTGGAGCTGCAAAACGAATTCTACGCTACATTCGGAAAACTATTAATTTCGGCATTTGGTACCACCCAGTTACTAATCTCAAATTGGTTGGTTTTAGTGACAGTGATTGGGCAGGTTCTCAAGATGACAGGAAAAGCACAAGCGGATGGATCTTCAATTTTGGATCAGGAGCTGTTTCTTGGGCATCAAAAAAGCAAGCTACTACCGCATTGTCCTCATCTGAAGCTGAATATATAGCAGCAACATCGGCCGCCTGTCAAGCTGTTTGGATGCAAAGAATTTTGGAGGATCTACATCATGCACAAGAACACCCAACGGAGATATATTGTGACAACCGTTCAACCATCGCAATGACGAAGAATCCGGTATTCCATGGTCGTACAAAACACATCGAAATACGCCATCACTTCATTCAGGATCTTGTCCATAATAAGCAAATTGACATGAAGAATTGTTCCACCAACGAACAAGTTGCCGATGGATTGACAAAAGCTCTCTCTCACGACAAATTTTTAAAGTTCAGAAAAGCCGTCGGTGTTACTGAATTTGCATCAAGGGGGAGTGTTGGAAAATAATGCAACATGATGTTAGTGGTCCTATTATTATGCAAGTAGTGCTTGTAGTGGACCAATTTAGTTAGAAATTGACTAAGTCATGGAGTGATGGATTAATTTGTGTAAGTAGTGGGTTATGTAGTGGAGTTCATGCTAACTAGTTTTTAGGAGCACATGTGTAGTGGGTGTAGTGGAGAACATGTGTTGAGTTAGGTTTTCTTAAACTTTAAGTTTTCTTCTTCTATTTAAATCCTTTGATTGTAAGCTTGTAGGTGACAAAAAAAAAAAAAAAGGTTGTTTGAGTTTAAAAGTGTTTCTTCCACTTCATTTGCTGTAGTAAATTTTATTAGTAAGTTTTTACTTTAGAAAGCTTCTTCACCCTACATTAATGACAACAATTATCTGCTCTGGGAAACACAAGTACTGTCACTGATTGAGAGTTAGGATTTACTTGGTTTCCTCATCGGCGAGACTACTGCACCACCTAAGACCGCGATTTCAGAAAGTGGAGCCGATGTCAACAACCCAGACTACACGTCTTGGGTACACACCGATCGCCTTGTAAAATCGTGGATCGTGGGCACTCTCTCCGAAGAGGTTCTCGGCCATGCCGTCGGTCTTCGAACTGCAGCCAAAGTATGGATAGCCTTGATCAATCACTTCAAGCAGAGCTCGATCGCCCGTGAGTTCGATCTACTCGCACTGCTACAACACATCAGGAAAATAAACAATCCTTTACCTACTCATCTTCGTAATTTTAAGTTAATTTGTGATCAATTGCATGCTATTGGCAAACCTGTTTCAGATTCCACCAAGTTTTCAGGTTGCTAGAAGCGCTCGATGAGAGTTATGAGCCGTTCAAGACAACTATGTTCAGACCTCCTATTCCGCTATATGCAGAGGTGGTTCCTCAACTCCAAAGCTACGACCTACGAACCAAACGGCACTTAAGCCCCACTCCTGATGTGCCTATGTCTTTTGTGTCCCAACGAGGTCGCGAAAGCAACCGACACAGGGGCCGAGGTAGGGGCCCAAACTTCAACTCCTGGGGCCGGGGTTTTCCTCAGACGACCCAGGGTAGTAGATTGGGGAGCTATCATTCTGCTCCACCATCGGGAGCTAATTGCCCACCCTGGCTTCTTCTACCGGCGGCAATCCGCTCACTTGTCAGATATGTAAAAAACGAGGTCATGATGCTGTGCAATGCTGGTTTCGTTTCGACAACAGCTATCAAAGCGACGACATTCCCCGCGGTTTAGCTACTCTCCACATCACGGATGTGAATGATGATGAATGGCATCCCGACACTGGTGCCAATGCTCATATCATAGATAAGCCAGGTAATCATGTGAACGTGATTCCTTACTTCGGCTCTGATAGTGTGATAGTAGGTGATGGAACTTCTCTACCGATTACTCATGTGGGTACCGATTTTTCTGGCAATGATATTTGTCGTTTTTCGCTTCACAATGTCCTGGTTTTCCTACAAATAAAGAAAAATCTTCTCTCTGTTTCCAAATTAACAAGAGATTATCCTTACTATTTTGAATTTGATGCCTCTGGCTTTTCTACTAGGGATTCTAGGACACACTAGATACTACTAACGGGAAATAATCGTCAAGGCTTGTAGACTAATAAAGACCCATACCTTGTAGCTTTCTTCTCTCAGCGAAATAAGGCGACGGATGAACTCACTTGGCATCATCGATTGGGCCACCCGAATAGCCAAGTCTTCTAGCAGTTGCGGAGTAATAATTTAATCTCAGTAACTAAGCCTTCTGGTACCTTGTGTACAAGCTGTCAGATCAGCAAAAGTCAAAATTATCATTCTATGTATCTGATTCCCATGCTATTTTCCTTTGAATAAATTACATTGTGATATTTGGGGACCTGCATCGGTATCTTCAATTCAATATTTTCGATATTACATAGTATTTATTGATGTTTTTTCTCGTTATTGTTGGTTATACCCGTTAAAGCGCAAATCAATTTTTTTTGATATTTTTCTCACCTTCCAGAAATTGGTTGAAAATCAATTTGAAAGAAAAATTAAAATTTTCCAGGGGCTTGGTGGTTGGTGATTGATACCCGAGGTCCGAGTTCGAAGCCTAGTTGCTTCATATTTCCAGCTAAGTTTATTTAAAAAATAAATGAAGCAGGTAGCATGCTACCTTTCTCTCAAAAAAAAAAAATTCCAACCGGATAGAGGAGGTGAATTTATCAGTAATGCCTTCATTTCTCATCTTCCTGATTGCGGCATCCAACACCAGCTTTCTTGTCCGGGCGCACCAAAACATAATGGTTGAAAGAAAGCATTCCCACATTGTCGAACTCGGGCTCGCTGCACTATTTGAGGCTTCGATGCCCTCCTGCTACTGGGTAGATGCATTCACTACTGGTAATTATTTGATAAATCAACTTCCGTCTGCAGCACTGGGCAAAAAAAGCCCGTATCCGATCTTTTTCAAAAAGGATCCCGACTATTCACATCTTCGTACTTTTGGATCTTGTTGCTATCTGTATCTTCACAATTATATGATGAATAAGTTTGACAAACTATTATTGTTGTGTATTTTTAGGCTACAGTGAGAAACACAAGGGGTTATCGGTGCCTTCATCGAAATACCGATCGCATCTATATTTCTCGACAAGTTTTTGTTGAATATTATTTTACATTGGCTTCTTCCCCTCAGGTCGCTGCTGCTTCTATCGGGGATCTCTTGCATTGGGCCTCCACACTCAGCTCTGCTAACTCTACTCAACCCAGCCCTACTCCTCTCCCTGCTTTATTCACATTGTCCTCACCATAGCCACCATTCGACATTGGTCGATTCGTCAATTGGATGTCAAAAATGCTTTCTTACATGGCGATCTTGCAGTACTGGTTTATATAGAGCAATCGCCTAGTTTTCGTGACCCAACTAAACCTGATCATGTCTGTTTACTTTGGCGCGCACTGTATGGCTCAAGCAAGCTCCTCGGGTATGGTTCGACAAATTCAGTGACTTTCTCATTGATTATGAATTTATTTGTAGCATCTCTGATCCATCATTGTTTATTTATCGTCACGGTGGTCATACCATTATCCTACTTCTCTATGTGGATGATATTGTCCTCACAGGTGACTCGTCCCAATGCAACTTCTAGATTTGCCTTATCTTTGCTCTTGGTCGGGTTTTCCCTATGATAGATCTAGGCCCACTATATTTCTTTTTGGGAATAAAAGTACACTGGTCTTCTAATGGTTTATTTCTCTCGCAACGGAGATATGCTTCTGATATCTTAACTCGGGCCTCTATGGATCAATGCAAGCCTATTGCCACCCCTATGGCCTCCAAGCCGCATCCACTTAAGGGTGGAGATCAACGGTATAGTGACCCCTCGCACTATCGAAGTATTGTCGGTGCTCTCCAATATCTCACCCTTACTCGCCCGGATCTCTCACTCGCGGTCAATGTCGTCTGTCAGCACATGCATGCCCCCACTAATGCCAATTATCATATGGTAAAGCAAATACTCCGCTATGTACCTTGAACTCTACACCTAGGGTTTCGCATCCTAGCTCGAAGCTCGCTGGACCTTTTTGCCTTTGCTGATGCGAACTAGGCTGGATACAAGCTCACCCAGTGATCTACCACGAGGTATTGCTCTTTTCTTGGCTCAAATTGTATTTCTTTGTGCACAAAGAAGCCGCCCACGTGTCTCGATCCACGACCGAGGTCGAATACCGAGTCCTCGCCTCGGCAACTGCTGAACTCACTTTGATCTCACATATTCTACGTGACATTGGCATTTCTCAACCTCAACCTTCCTTACCTTTTTTCGATAATATATTTGCTCTGCACCTCACAACCAATTCGATCTTCCATGCTCGAACCAAGCATATTGAAATCGACTATCATTTTGTGAAGGAAAAGGTTGCCCTTGGTTCCATTGTCACTCGCTACATTCCATCTTCCTTACAACTTGCTGACATTTTCACAAAACCATTGACTTGGGACTGCTTCATTGGTCTTAGAACCAAACTCGATCTTTGGTTGTCACCACCACCCAGTTTGTGAGGGAGTATTGAACCTTCAAACCAGACCGCATTGAGCCAGTTCAACTAACCAATGAAATCAAGATCAAATCGGGATCAAAAGGACAACCCAACCACACCAAGCACAACCTGATATTTTAGGAATTTGTAAATTGGTTTCTATTGTTGAGATACTTAAGATTATATGGTTATATCTTCCTCTATAATATGAAGCACAACCTGATGTTTTTTAACTGTATAAATATTTCAAAAAGAAAATTAATGAAGTATGGTGAATATTTCCAAAAATACTCTCGTTGTGGTTAATTTTCTTTAGAAGGAAAGGGGAATAGGAACAGAGGATACATTCTACGTACCCTTCCTCTTTTATTCAGAGATGCAGTATCGAGATGGTGATGTCATGCTAGATTTTGATAGAATATAAAATTTACTTGTTTAAGTTTTGAAATTATTAATTTGTCAATTTGTTTTCATGATTTATTTTAGATTTTAGATCTCTAGAATTTTTTTTTGTTTAGAATGAATATCTAAAAATTAGGGATATGACGTTCGAAGATTATTAGATATATATTTGTTTACTAAAATTTCTGAAATCTTGAGATTTGATTTAAAGTAGGATTATGTTTTGAATGATAGTTACGATTGTGTGATAACCAACCACACCTCAAACCCTTTTAAGACAACAGCGTAGTAGAAAATCAAATCTTCCGTGGAGAAACTTTGAAGAGAGCAGTCGAAAAGACAAGCACGAGAATAATAAGCACTGAAGAGAACAAGGAAAGACAATAACACTATTAAATTTACGTGGTTCGGTCAGCAATATATCGACCTACGACCACGTGCAAAATCTCCTCAATGCAGAGTGATTTGGAACCTGACACTTTGCATAGTGTCATGTTCCGAAATGTTGATGAGGTGTTCTAGAACACCAACCCTCAGACCAGCTTCACTAACTTCGGGTTCTGCGAAATGCTGACCCAGGTTCCAAAACTTGACTGAGGTTTCAGACCAACACTATAAGGTTTCGAAACCTACATCTAGTAACCGATATTTCTCGACGCTCGTCTGTGAAATCGACTTGAAACGTGGTTTCAACTTGATCCAACATTGAAGATTATAAATATAGCCAACGCTTTGTAATTTGGCGAGTGAATTTTATTTTGAAATTAAGAAGTTTGATTTCAAAGAAATCTGTATGATATCTCCTCTCTCTGATCTCTTCTTTGTTGTCCGAAGGTGCGCTCTTCCTCCCTCTCTTCCCCCCGCTCCCTTACATCCTTTCTTTACTAATTGCACGCAACCCAATGCAACCCAAGATGACCTCTTCTCTCCTGTCTTTCTATAGCTATATAATCGCGGCACCCCCAGATTTTGAAACAGTAATATATATAAAGTATATAGTAGGGCCAAACTTTTTAACTCGAAAATAACATTTTGGGCAGTGGCTACCCCGAGAGGTGGAGAGGGTCGCGCAAACTTAGAGCTAGAGTAGTTCTAAAATGGATGACCTCGCTTAAAGTGGGGCACCATAGTTGGTATTAGAGCCAATCACCAGCTGAAAGTGTGAGATTTAGCGAAACGAGTCTCGGATTGTTTGGTGCTTGTAAGTGTGTTGGAGCCTAATGAGGACGTCTGGGCTTATAGAGGGAAGAGAATGCGACACCCCCAGGATATGGAATAGTCCTATATATAAGATATAGTAAGGCCAAGCCTCTTAGTCCAGCGATAGTATTTTGGGCGATGGCTTGCCCAACAGATTAAGAAGGTTGAGCGAGCCTAGAGTCATATAGTGGGCAAAGCACAGCTCCCCACGAGGTCCACTAAGTCTAGCGAGACGAGCCTCACGTCGCCTGGTGCTTGTAAGTGTGATTGAGCCTGACAAGGACATAAGGGCTTAAGGAGGAAAGGGATGTGATACTCTCAGTATTTGGAATAGTCCTATATATAAGTTATAATATGCTAAACCTCTTAATTCAGCTATACCATTTTGGTTGGTGGCTAGGCCCAAGATATTTAGAGGGTTGAGCGATTTTAAGGCTAGAGTAATTCTAGGATATGTGACCTCCCTAAGGAAGTGAAGTATCACAACCCATGCAGAGGATGGTCAGACCTCCCTAAGAAGCGGGGCGTCACAACGCATGCAGAGGATAGTCAACTCTACGGAGATGGTCGACTAAGCTCCACACTAGGTCGACTGCAAGGCCAACTAAGGACTCCCAGCATAACTCTTGAAGACTTCCGTCGACCCTCTATGTAGTGGCAAACTGTGAGTAGGAGTCATCTCACAAAGTTACACCACTTAAATTAAAATACATCGTTCTTGTTAATTATTGTAGATCTCTTTTTGTTCATATTGGAGACAAGCATTATGGTTAGATGAACATGATCTTATCCATATATTCTTATTGATTATCTAGCTTGCGTGTCCTCAGAAAATGGCATTAGAAACTTGATTTAATGTTGTATTGTATAGTATGGATTTTAGTGATGTACGTGCATTACTAGAGATAAGACTATATTTGTGTTCTTTGATTAGTCTTATATGTGGAGCTACTGTATTGGGCATCATAAGTAAAGTTGTGCAAATTGAGACCTTCGTGTGCAGTCGAGTATGCATGAGTTCCATATGATGTCAGTGAGCATAATCAAATTAGGACAGTATGTATGATATTGTAATTTCTATTGAAATAGACAATAGATTGAGCTTTCCCTTTGGATATTGATTATTGTTAGATGTGACCTGAAATTGAAAATCGTTTCGATTTTATGTTTTTGATTCGCTGACGGCTTTCAGGTGCGACAACAAAAATTTGGAAAAGGAAATTGGACGTCTGTGGTGGAAACGGAGTATAGTGAAACCTTCCTCCTTCGCTCGTGATTTTTTTCCTACAAAGGGTTTTCCATTTAAATCTGTGTGTTCATTATTTTCTCGTGCGTTTGAGATCTATTTTTGTGTGGTGATCGTTTCTGATTTCGTTAAGTTTGTGCGCTCGTTCTAACAATTATGTATACAGACATAGTACAGATCCGAGGATATATGAGTCATGCAGAGATCAGAAAATTTATGACGAGTCGAGGACTCGAGATGATAAGTCATATGATTATGTATGATCATATGATACAATCTAGTGTGTTAAGATTTGTCCACATTAGGACTTATCAAAAATATTCCTAATCCACATGGGATAAAGAATAAATATAAAAGATCAAAGCATGTTCTATTGTCGATGGGAGTGCACCGATTGACCATGTCTCACAAAGTCCATCATTGTGCAAAAGTAAACATTAAGTTGTTTCTTGTCGTCATTTTGAGATTGAAGGAGAATCTTTCATGTGTGCTTCTGTGGATGTTAATGAGCTAGCTTCTTATATAGAAGCTATGAGTTCACCATTTGTGATAAATGACTAGTTGTTATGGAGGATGAGATGAGTTCTATGGCTAAAAATATTATGTGGGAGTTAGTTGATCTTCCGCTCGGGCCTAAATCTATTGAAAATAAATAGGTTTTTTAAAAAGAACATAAGGCATATAGATCAATTGACAAATATAAGACCCAATTAGTGGTGAAAGAATACACCCAAAAGGATGGAGTAGACTATGAAGAGACATTCCCCTCAATGGCGAGGTTTCTTTATTCGCCTGATTCTGGCTATCGTCACACATTTAGATTGGGAATTATTCCAAATGAATGTGAAGACTGCTTTCCTAAATGGACAACTAAACGAAGAGATTTATATGAATCAACCTCTTAGTTTCATAGCCAAAGGATAAGAGCGCAAAGTGTGCCCTTTAAAATATTCGATCTACAGCTTGAAATAATTGTGTAGGCAACGGTATCAACGATTTCTTCAAGCAATTATTACAATAGGCTTTATGACCATCGAAAAAGACCATTGTGTATGTTAAAATAAAAAAAAAAATTTGTATCCTTTCACTATGTGGACGATATCTTGTTAGCTGGAAATGACATGGAGTTTATTGTCACCACACATAGGTGGTTGTCCTCCACATTTGAGATGAAAGACATGGGACAAACGGATTATGCATTGGGATTCAAGATCCATAGGGATCGGTCTCGAAGATTCTTAAGTTTGTTTCAAGAGACTTATGTCAAAAGAATCTTAAAGCTATTCCAAATGCATAATTCAAAAGTTGTTGATACTCCAATGAAAAAATGTCACTATTTTAGCCTTGAACAATGCCCAAAAATAGAGGAAGAAAGAAAGCATATGAAAAAAGTCACATATGCGAGTGATTTCAGTAGTCTGATGTATCCGATGATGTGTACTCGACCGGACATATGCTTTGCAATTGGCATAGTTAGTCGATATTAGATAATTCTAAGAAAAAATTAGAATTATCTCTCCATAGGAATTTTCTCTATCTTTGGTTCACTTTAAGGCACAATAAAAAATCGTATGATTTGTGACGAGAAAATTCAACTCTGCAGAAGAAAAATGTGCTAAAGACCGAAAAACATTTTGGCGGATCGAGGAGTTCATAAAACAAGCAGAGATTAGATCCAGGGTAATTGCAACATAAATTCCGGTGGTATCAGAGCTATGCAATTACGTGAATAAATTTATAATGAAAATCATATAGATTTTACATATATTTTTGCTGCGGAATTTATGTTGCAATTACCCTGGATCTAATCTCTACTTGTTTTATGAACTCCTCGATCCGCCAAAATCTTTTTCGGTCTTTAGCACGTTTTTCTCCTGCATAGTTGATTTTTCTCGTCACAAATCCTACGGTTTTTTATTGTGCCTTAGGATAGAGAAAATTTCTATGACGAGATAATTCTAATTTTTTCTTGTATAATTTGTAGCCAATCCCTTATGTATTTATAAGGGGAGATACTAATCCTAATTCGATTCTAACTACTTCCTATTTAAATAGAAATTTAAACAAAATAGAATTTATTTTTAAATTTATTTCTTATCCTATATGGGATTAGGAATATTTTAGAAAAGTCCCAATGTGGACGAATCCTAACATATCCCACTCGTACATACTTGGTACTTATTCATATTTTCTCATCCCAAATATATTCTTTCATGTCGTTCTACTCTTCATACAGGAAAGGGTTGGTGCGATCAAAAAATGAGAATAATCAAAAGTGAGGAGTGTTATGTTAAGTCACCATCCAACTAACATAGCTCTACTACTACACATCTTTTCTATATCCCAAATCACTAAACTATACTACTACACATCTTTTCTATATCCCAAATCACTAAACTACACTAGATCATAGATCATCGAGCACGCTAGATCTCTCATCAATGCATTTGTACTCATGATTATATTGACAATAAATATCAACATAATTGCCCGGGCTATGAGTCACAAATCACAAGTGTGTCGCAAATGATTTTTCCTCATATGGCTCATGCCAATTCATTTCAATTTGACTGTTTTTCTAGACATGTTCTACTGGACCGGATGAATCGTGACCCTTGGATATCATGCTAAAGCAGCATCACCAAGTATCCACTTCACGACAGGGATCTAAGTACCAAAGGGTACGCAAGGCTCACATAGCGATGAAACAAAGATCAATTTCGTCATTTTCTTTTATAGTGATCTATCTCGCAAATACAGTATGAGCGTATGCTATGATGGAGCTACCTCTAAGGATATGTTACGCTCAAAACACCATACGAATGCCGGTTCTATTGCTATTCAAGACAATAAACCTCAAGACAGTCATCCACATGGTGCCTTCTTCACATTCGGCTTCATACATGTCAAGTAGAGTCGTGGACCATCTCTATTGTAGTCATTATAAGGTCTTATCTTAGTTTATTTAAGATGGCATTTACATTTGAAATACTTGCTCATTTAGAACTAAGTGGTTCATTTACATTACTAGCTGCATTTACAGAATCTTATTTGTCTCATCCTGCTCGCTCTCCTACCGACAAGGCGATAACCCGTGTGAGAGGGCTGATCAAGGCCGGGTGACATCATTCTCACAAATTAAGAATATTGTGTACTAATTTAAAATTTAAAAGTAAGCATAAATGAAAAAGACAATATATTTATAAACTAAATGTTAATACAAGATATATGAGTGTCAAATCCTGCACAAACCCAAACTCTTAACATGTCTATGAAAAACATCTCTAACAAGGGGTTTGACAAAAAGATCTACAATCGTATCACTAGTAGACGTAAATCTAATTACAATCTGATCTTGTGCAACTATATATGTTAGGATTTGATTAGATTTGTAATTAAATTCTAATTGAATTAGGATTAATATTTAAATCTATTGGAGATAAATTAATTTGGATTTAGATATAAATTAGAGTATGATTCCTAAATATACTAAGATTTGGGTACATCTTGGGTTGAGCTTTATATATAGCTTTAATGTAAACAGCTTTTAAAGATGAGTATAGCTGAAGCTTGGTATGTTTCGATACTTGAGAGAAAGTTGGCCATAATTGTATGCACCTAGTGCATGGGTGCACACAAGAAGAAATCTTCTTTTGGGTTTATAGAAGACGAGAGATCTTCTTTTGGATTTATAAAAGACGAGAGAAGAGAGAGAGATTCAGGATGAGAGCATGGGTTGAGGCTATTCTATTATAGAAGATGAGTCAAGTGTAATTCTTCTCTTGGTTAGTAAATCTTATTTCAGCCATCTTGCTTCTAGGACAGTGCATTCGCACGTCTCGACTTACAAGCTTCATCTAATCCCTACTATTCTATTATTAATAGTATAGTAGTAATTTGCATAATAACTTACAATCTAGTATTATTCGGATTTAAATCATTTGAATATTATTTTAAAAGAACTTATTTGAAAAGATTTTCCAACACTCTACACCACCCCTCAAGTGATGGCAGGCCTTTTTTACTCCTATAAACCTTGCATTTCCATGGGATTTGAGTTTAAATTCATATTTGAATCTTATGGAGGCACAACAGTCATAACCTGAACAAAAAGGATTTGGTTCGCAATAGTAATCTTCTATTCTTTTTCTTCTGTTTCCGTGTTAATGTCATGAGAGATCAAAGAAGAAGTAAAGAAGAAGAAGAAAACAGCTGGGAATGTTGTTACTAACCTAGAACAAAACAACAGGTCTATCTATTTGATTTCTTCCTCTATTCTTTAAATGGAATAACAAAATATGTTAGATTAACGGGTATGGTTATCAAGATTATGCTACCAAAATATGGATTAATCGTGTTTTATTTGCCAAGGAAGATCCATGTCAAAATTATAACGAGTATCAACATGATTACAATCGAAATAATTGTATAACATGTCAATCTGCAATACAAATAAGGTAGGTCGGGTGTGATACGCACATGAACATGATAATGGCATGAGTAAGAGTAACTTATATTAGCAAAAAAAAAATATTTCTTGTATTAATTGTAGAATAGTTTAATAAGTTCAATACTTGTGCTTAGTGAGTCATATTATGCCGATTGTTTTTTTGTTTGAGATAATTTTATTTTAGTCGAGTCTTGTCCACCTAAAATGACCCACACAAATGGTTTACTTGCTTTGTCGCAGGTGTTTGAGTTATTTTTTTACCCCTTTTTTACACAATTAGTTAGCTACGCTGTGTTCATGTCCAATCCAAATATAACTCTCGAATGCAAATCGCTACACCTTTGTCGGGCATATAAATGATATAATGCTTTTTCAAAATTTGGTGCATTAATCCACTGATATCGATGCTCGGTTTGTATCTCATTTCACGACCATCCAATCTAGGTTGCAACAAGGTTGTTCAAGAAAGTTGGCAGTTCTCAAGTTGCTCAAGTTCAGTACATATTTTTCAACAAGTTTAGCTTCATGTAAAGTTTGAGGCTTATGTTAAGCTCACACTGCTAGCTCTAATCAGAAAATATCAACTATACTGTAGATTAAAAGAATTCATGTTTAACATATGCCTACATATATAAATGAATCTATGTATATGTATTACCTTTTTGTTTTCATTACTTTTCGATCACTTGAGCTCTCTTTTCGTTGTTTATTATATAAAAGGCACATACGCACATATCAATTAGGTCCTCCTTTCAAAGCTAAAGCCGATCTACAATCAAATTTAAGCCGAGCAAAGAGATCTTTAGCTCCAGTGAGCTTGGCTCTCTAGTACCTCATTAGTTTAGCAAATAAATGTTTTAAGTAACGCAAAACAATCAAAAACTGGCTCAATTATGGCATAAGGTGTTCCTAAACATATTAGATAAAATGGAGTTGGAGCAAAAGCATATAGAGATAGGCTTTTGCGTTTTTCGATGGGACCGCAAAAAATATATCATAACCGACTCATCACAATATACAAAACGCGATATTACGTACGGAAAAACAAACAAAGTATTTTCTCATCGTCTTTTCTCACCTTACGTAACACAATTTCTCCGCAATTCTAAACGGAGCCTAAAGCCTAAACCAGACTAATATGGAGTTTTTGAACAGTATCAGGAAAGATTATTAGCTGACTAAATTTAATTTCAATCTATTCATGTTTAGCTACAAAAACTTATATTGTAAACAGAAAGCTCCTGACAAATATATTTGATGAGGCTTATATATACAACCGGAACTTTTAATAACAAAAAAGATGATCATTCATGCCATTTCATTAGGCATAAATTCATACTATAATCATGGACATGCACAGTCATATACATATAAATGCATATGTATATATATATGTATCTATCTACGTACATGCATGCACAATATGTTACGACATGCGGTAATCAATCGAAATAGATCTAGACAACGATTTTGGGAAGTTCCAACAACATGTTTTTTTTTTATAGTAAGCAACAATAAGAGAATACATCGAAGTTCGAAAAGATGACCACATAAATTTATCTACCCAGGGCTAACATAAAAAAATAAGCCTAGTAAGCCATGTAATTAAAATATATTAAAATGATTCAAGTACTGAATTTATGCATCTGAAGGGTAGAATATGCAGCAGCACAAGTAGTATCATTTCAGCAGCTCCTTTAGATAATATATGTTTGATGTGCAATATAGAGAAATGCAGTAAACTAGCGAAATTAATCAAACAAAAGAACTATGGCATACAATTAGTTGTTCATCCCAACCTATACTCACTTTTAACCTAGTGAAAAATTGAATAAAAAGACCATACAAAATTAACCAAAGAGTAGCAAGATGGAAGAAAGAGCTCCTGTAAATAAGCTTGAATTTATAAAATGGTCATTAGCCAAAGTAGTTACCGACGATAATATAAGCCACATGAAAATGCATGGCTTTCATTAACCATGCAGATTAAGAAATGCGATTGGCCAACGATCCGCGCCCTACTTCACGAACTTAGAAGAGATAAAAAGAAATTGCACTTCTTTGATAAAAGATGGTAGTTCCTTTAAAGCCTACATTTCGAAAGCTGAAGAATTCTACAAAAGGATCATAATTTTGGCCTTTTATAAGAAATAATAGAAATCATCTGATCAAACCGAACTGTAAAACAGTTGTGTCGACTACCTACGATTGAATCAAATTTTCTTCTATTAAATCAGACTGATTTAAATACTCCAGTTCATTTGATATGTAAGAAAATAACTAAATCACAAATATTCAACCAACAAACTACTGTATCATATGTTCATTAGTTCACTAGTAACCGCGTCTTTTGTGTTCAAGATCGCATAATTAGTGTTCGACGACAAAATGTCATCATCTAAAAACTTTTACATTAATTCTTATTTATACGAAAGAGGTTGCTTCGTTATTGCGAATGCGTATGAATAAGGAAAAGGATCAAAATCTAGTTTAGGCATAAGAAAAAGGAAATCATAGTAGTACAATTATATATACACTTTCAAATATAAATGAAAAATTATCCTGAGTATTCTTACTTCCTTTCTTCTCCAGTAACAAACTCGCAAAAATCGAAACTCTAAATAAATTTTTGAAAAATTTAAAAAAGAAACAAACATGTTATTTCTTTCAAATGAGACATTGAGTAAACACCAGTTAATTAATTAGCACACACCATTAATTGGTTTTCCTCGCTAATTACTAATTATGTTTAAAATTCAATAGCCCCCAAATTTTTTTTTTGAAAGAAAAAACTTTTTTATCCATAATTAATTGTAGCCTTTCTCATACAAACAAAGAGATTTGTGATGTGACGAACCCTAACCCTAGAAAAAAAAAAAAAAAAAAAAAAAAAAAAGTTAGGGATCAAATCAAATCAAATCAAAATAATCTAAAAAATAAACATCTACTAAATTTTATGCATCTCTTATCTTAAACCAATCCAAGAAACATACAACCATACTGATCAACCCATCTCACTCTAATCAAATCAAATCAAAACCTGGAGCACACCATGCATACTCAATTAACACCTAAAACATTAAGGAGGGAGAGAAATAATTGTAATTTTTTAGAGAAATTCATACCTGGAGGTGGCGAATTCGTAGAGATGGCCACGGGCGGAGAAGATGACGAGCGCGAGCTCGGCGTCGCAGAGCACCGACAGCTCGAAGGCCTTCTTCAGCAGCCCGTTGCGGCGCTTCGAGAACGTCACCTGCCGACTCGCCGTGTTCTCGATCCTCCTCATCTCCCTCTTCCCCCTCGCCATTTTTTTCCCTTCTTCTTCTTCTTCTTCTTCTTCTTTCTTGTAGAGAGAGAAAAGAGACCACACAAAAATGGCGAAGGAGCGAGAGAGAGAAGAGAGAGTGAAATTCAACCAAGAAAGAATCCAAACAAAAAAAAAAAATTAAAAAAAAAAAAGTGTAAATTTTACTTTTTAAATTTTCCATTTATTTTTAACTATTTTGGGAAAAGAAGTGTCGGTCTTTGCCTTTCCTTATTTGTCTCCGAAAGCTTTTGTACAAAAAAAAAAAAAAAAAAAAAAAAAAAAAAAAAAAATAGAAAACAATAAAAAGTTGACGTTGAGTAATGGACAAAAAGATGACTCATATTGAAAGCTAAAAATGAGTATTAATAAATAAATTTTAAATAGATAAATTAGTTGTCAAGGTAAATGTTTAGACCTGGTTCACCTCTTCAGCTGCTAAAGACTCAACATTGTAGGAAGTGTACAAAATTTTTAATACTAATTATTAAAAGCGGTATTCAACCTTATACCGATTATGTAATTCAGGATTATTAATTCTAAATTACAATAATATGAAGAAAAGACATTAGAGAAGAATTAATTCTTTATTAATAAAAATATTCAATTACACCCTCAATAATATTCTTGACCCTATACAGTTATTGTGTTTCTCTTATTCATATACTAACTAAATCTGTAAAGATAAACACAGCGTTCAAATTTTATGTCAAAATATTATTATGCCCGTCTTAGCCAACTCAAAATGGTCGATTGTTCAGATAAGTTCTATAAGTTTTTACCTTTAAAGTATAAATTATTTTATATAAATATATAAAGTGAGGCTAGTATGCTTTTATAAGTAGGGAGGCACCCGTACTTATAAATTATTTTCGATATTAGAACTTCCGAATCGACAATCAGTTTCGTTAGACTGGATTTAGAGTATTTAAAGTATCTAAAAAATAAATTTTGTAATTTTTCGATATCATTTGTGTAGTGATCGAAATAGTTTAAAATCAATGATTGAAAATAAAAATATCACAAAATATAATAATAAAATAAAAAATTATAGATTAAAAATATTAATATTATTTTATATAGAAAGAATTTTCTATTAAGATTTCACGTGATTTGAATATTTCTACACCGTTAAACTTATAAATGACTCGTCATGATTATTAAAATATTAATTTTGAGTGCTTCGATCACTAAATAAATAATATTAAAAAATTATGTATTATTTTTTACTATTGTTTAATATGTTATACAATTTAATATTTATATATATATGTTTTAGACACAACTACAAACATAAAATGTCTATAATTTGTACTTACAATATTGCATTTTTTCTTTATTTTAGTATAGTTCTAAAAAAAATAATAAATAAATAAATAAATAATTGTCCACGTGGTCCACGTGGTTCATTGGAACTATTTTAATAAATTTATAGTTCCAATGAACGGTCCAGGTTTCTCTCATTGTCCACGTGGCACGATTTTACTGGGCAAAATTCTCGGTCCAGTGAGCTCAGCGAAGATATTTTTGCTAGTTTCGACAACACGCAACCAATGGGACGCGGACACGTTTCAGCGAGCGATTGGCGAGCAGCCCCTAGGTGGGACCCGCACAGTACGAGGCGCTATTGTCGAGCAGTGCTCGTCCGTACACAGCGCCCTTCAGATGTCGACACGTGGCGTAATGAGCGGGGTTGGGACCACCGCACCACGTGGTTCCACGTGCCAGCCCTTTTTCGTGGCTCGCGCTCTCCTACCAAAAAAAAAAAAAAAACAAACAAACAAAAAAAAAGTTAAAATGTACGGAGACACCTCAACTACACACAATTCTGAAAAGACACTTTTACTTTTCTTTTTTTTTATCAACAACTTAAATAGAATTTTATAAAATTAAATCATTAAATTCACATAAAAGTTTAAATTGAAATAACTAACTCAAATTAAAGGGGGAGAACAAAAATATTGTGTAAGTAATGAATGATAATTTGTTTAAAAAAATTTTGCAAGCAAAAAAGATAAATTATTATTTTTGAATATGTTGGTGCACAAAAAATAGTGCGAGCTGGTAAACGCTCGGCTCACGTAACTTTGCTGACATGGACAAATAGGAGAATGACAAATGGTACACCAAGAGTAAAAAATATATATATATTTGAATATGAATAAGACTTGGACAGAAATAGTCGAGAACGTGTGAATGATTTTCATAACCAATGAAAACGTAGCTACAGCTAAGGATGTCAATGAGCCGAACACGAGCGAGCTGGGATCGGCTCGTGTTCGAATAAACGAGCCGTACACGAGCTGGCTCGTTTAAATATCGAGCTGGAAAATTCGGCTCGTGTTCGGCTCGTTTATTAACGAGCCGAACACGAGCTGGCTCGCGAACAACAAGTTTGATTTTCATTCCTACTATTAGGTGTAAAGTTAAAAAAAAATTAAAAAAATTAAAATTTTAATCTAATAATTAAAATTTATAAAAAATTAATGGCCTAATATATATATATATATATATATATATATATATATATATATATATATATATATATATATATATATATATATATATATATATATATATATATATATTCGAGCTGTTATCGAGCCGAACATGAGCGAGCAGACCCCAGCTCGTGTTCGGCTCGTTTACTAAACGAGCGATTCGATCTTGAGCTCATTTTGAGCCGAACACGAGCTGACTCGCGAACAGCGAGCTGGATTGCCATCCCTAGCTACAGCACTCCCTACAACGCGATCCGTCCGATAACCGCATGTGGACATAGACACTATAAATATTGAAAGATTGTCTATAATAAGGATTTTTTTTTTCGAGCACAAAACAACTACTTTTTAATCTTCTCTCAATTTCCAACATCTATTATTTTTTTAGGAATAGTGAGTTTTTCTATAATTCGAGTTGGAGTGCTTCGATGAGTTCAGTAATTTTCCTTTTTCCAATTAATGAAACATATATAATTTATTCGGTTCTAGTTTTAGCGGAATCAATTGATATTTCTTAATTTCGATTCGTTTTACACATTGAGAAAAAAAAAAAAAAAAATCGATTAAGTCGACTCCTCCTTGACCTAAACACATAATTGTGGCGTGTTCTTCAAGGATTGTTCAAGCCTATACATAGCTTTGAAGACATTTTGACTCGATCAATGATTTGACCTAGTCAACATAGAAAATTCCCTTTGGAATCAAATAGAGTATTACCCTATATAAAAATTTTAGGTAAAAATATACAAAACTTGTCATAATTATAGACCGTTTTGAATTAGCTATATAATCTTTAAAAACTTTAATTTTACTAATTAATTTTTTAATTTATTTGATTTAAGTCTCTTAGCAATATTTTGACTTCAAAATTTAAATTAATTATTTATTTTAATAAATTTATAGTTCCGATAATTATATAAAATATACTAACTAAATATATAAAAATAAATAATATATTTAAATTTTAAAATTAAAATATTATTGGCTGACTAAAAATAAATAAATAGAAAGAATCAAGCATCAAATTAAAGTTTTGAAAAGTAAGATAGCGAACTCAGAATGAATCATAATTTAGATAAATTTTTTTGTCAATTTTTTTTTTTTTTTTTAAAAAAAATGACAAGGATGCCAAATTGGACCAACTATTTTGACAAGCATTGAAAGTGATTTATGGGACCACAACATCTAATGTGAAGTTTCCATACATAGAGATTCTAACTTTCCTTGATGTTTCCACATATAGATAGATATTCCCCCCCATCTTACACTTACTTAGTGCCCCTCCCTCCATGGCACTAACTTTAGTTCAAAAGTGGAAATGTATGGAGAGAAACAAATTCTAAGTTTCCTTTATTTTAGGCAAGGTTTTAAGGTCCCGTTTGGATGTGGGCTAGAACCGAAAATAGCGGGTTTATCTTCTTTATTCTACCAAACGCATCTGGAATCATCTGGTATTGCTTATCCCATAACAACTAGAATAAGCTGGAACAACAGTTCTTACTCATTATTTTATAATTTTTTTTTTTACCAAACTACCCCTCCTCCCCTCCTTTCTCTCTTCCCAATACACTCTCATCATCACAAATCCCTCTCTCTCCTCTCTCTCTCTTTATCACATATTAACTCTTGAGGGCAAAAAGGTAATTTACCCAACTTATCTTCTTTATTCCTCATATTCCTCATTATTAAACCAAACACAAAATCTCTTATCCCTGGAACCATTCCAAACGTTTTTTCGCTCTAGTTCCGTACTTTATACTTATCCCCGGTTTAGCTAATTCTACCTTAACCCGATTCCAAACGCATCCTAAGTATCTATCGGTACAAGCAGGGACGAAGCCATAGTAGGACCCAAAATGGCCATGACCCCCCTAAACATTTTAATATTACTTAATAGTCCTTGATACTAATTTATCTCTTTCTTTTTTTTAGATAACAATGACCTCCCTCAACTTTTTAATATTTATTTTTGTGCCAATATAATTTTTCTTTATTTTTTATTTGTATACATTTTAAATAGATGAAAATATATTAGGAGTCTCGTACTTACAAGCTATTTGAAATACATATCTTAACTCCAATTTTTTTATTTCATATTTTTTTAATTTCTAACTACTTTTGGTAAGCTATTTTATTTAACTAAATAAAATATTATAGTAAATTTAATAGATCTTTTAGCTAAAATCATTGATCTAATTGAATTACGGTTATATTTAGTAAAATTTTTAGTTATTTGAATAAAATAATATAAATAAAATAATTAAAAATTAAATATTTTTAAATTAAAAATTTTTAATAATTTTATATTAATTATTTATTTAATAATTTTTTTTAAAAAAAATTGATGATGTACTAAAATTTTTATTTGAATATATTTTGGCCCCCTCATAATTAAATTCTGGCTTCGTCCCTGGGTACGAGTCGTATCTACTGTGCCGTACCGTGCCAACAAGATACCGGCACAATACAGCTCCCGTTCCGATAACACAGTTTAAAACTATTTTTTCTTAAAATTACTAAGTAATTTTCTTAATAAAATTCAAAATATTTGATAAAAATACATAATAAGCAATTAAAAAATTTTGTTGCTAAAAAAATTAAATATTTCATGTCATTATGTGTCGGCACGTATATATTTTTTGTGACCGGCACTCATCGGCACGGCTCGGCACGCACCGTGCCGTATAGTGCTGGCAAATTTTCGGCACGACCCCGTGCCACGGCATTTAAATCCTTGCTTCTAGGTCAATGCATTGAAATTAAAAATAGAGCAATGGTGGTGATACATCAAATTTGAAATGTAAGATATATATCTTATCCATCTATGTGTGAAATTTTTTTTTTTGTCGCTTCGAAATGACCAGTAAAATTTATTTCATCTATTTTAGAATGGAATGTACGATGTACACATCAAATTAGGTGTACAAGTAACATTTTTCTTATATATATATATATATATATATATATATATAAAATTAAAAATAGAGTTAATTTTATATGATTTTCTGTAAATATATCGAATAGCAGATATATTCTTATAAAATTTAACTTGTCATATTTATTCTTTAAAAAATTCTAAGTTGTTCATATATATTCTTCAGCTGGTTTGTAATCGTTAGCTTGTTGTTTATTTTTTAACCGAATATAAGTAAAATATCAACAAATATGTCCCTCCAAAAATCCTACATGTTAAAATTAAGTATAATATTTAGAAGGATAAAATAGTAATTTTACCTCACTCACTAATCAATGTTAAGTATTTAACTTATGGTTAAGTATATTTTTTTAGCGGATATTGACGATAGAAGCATATATATAAATAATTTAGGACTTTTGAAGGAATAAATATAAAAAGTTGAATTTTATAGTGATATATTTGTTATTCCATATGTTTGTAAGGAGCTGTATAAAAATTAACTCTTAAAAATATATTAATTATAATTTTATATATTTTATTTAATTTGATGTAGTAAAAAATAATATAGCTATAAATCTTTTATTTAATTATATATAGTTGATAATGGTATTTATAAATTTATATTATTTTATATATAGATGGTGAGATTATTGGGCCCTATGAAAGGAAAAAATTATTTTAGAGGTTATTATGTAGGTAAACTTATATTTGTTTAAAATTATCCTTTTCAAGTGTTATATTTGGAATTGCGGCTAATTTGTGGGTAGTTTCGACTGCTACAGTTGATCCTCCTCGTATAGTTGCAATTACAACAGTTAAATTTAAATATATCAAAATAAATATTAGATTTGAATCTGCATAGAATTATAACTGCAGTGCAATTGTAACTATACGTAACCAAACGCCTCTTAAAATGTAGCTGTCATAGATCACATGGGTGGCGTGGTTTCGCCAACCAATCAAATTTCTTCTATCGTGTTCGTCATGAGTTTTTTTAAAAAATATTTTTATTATAATTAATTAGATATAAATGATGTGATGTGACTGTTATATAGTTATACGTACAGTGGAGTCACAACTATAAATAAAATATTTTGCAATATACTTCTAAGCTTTTATATTTTATAGATAAAAATATATATAATTTATTTCAAGGATATCACCTCTTTTGACCTAGCTATCTTAGTTTTAAAATTTTAATTTGAGCTAGTTATTTACTTATAAACTTCAAATTTTGAGTATATTGTTTATCTTTATAAATTTAATTAGTATATTGTATGCAATTCATACAATTATAAATTTATTAAAAATAAATAATTAGTTTAAATTTTATATCAGAAGGGCCACCAAATAACTTAAATTAAACAAAATAAAAGATTTGGTACTAAAATTAAAATTTGGAAAAATTAGGTAGGCGAATTAAAACGGTAGGTCCTATATAGCTTTACCTATTTTATATTGAGATCTTAGCAATTTCTGATCTTTTTATATAATTTTTTATATTTTGTTAGATGTGTCTCGAAATTGATAATCATCTCGATTTATGTTTTCGATTTGCCAACAGCATCCTGAGGCGATGATATATTTTGAAAAAAAAAATTGTGAAAAAAAATTTGAATGTCTGTGGTGAGAGGCGAAAGGTTCGAGGTGGTAGGCTTGAGCCTAAAACCCATTATTGATATCGAATGAGGGGTGCACGGGGCTATGTACCCCGCGGATTGAATTTGATAAGAAAAATTCGTTAATATATATATATATATATATATTTGTCCTAACGAGATCAAGCGATGTACACAAAATATTATTTTATTCTCTTTTCTTAAATAATGAAACTCTAATTTTTCGCCCGTAATATTTTTCCTACAAAAAAAATTTCACGTGAATATTTGTGTTCTTTGTTTTTTAATCGTACATTTGAAATTTGTTTGCTTGATAATCGTCTTTGATTTCGTTTTTTTGTTTTTATGTGCTCGTCGTAACAATATTTAATAAAATTAAAATTAATTTTACCAAATTTAATAACTTTATTAGTTATTAATCATTAAATGGTCCAGTTTTATTATCTAATAAATAATTAAAGCTGTTAAATTTAATAAAATCACTCATACATTTGAAAGATTTTCAAAGTTTTGACTAAAATCACTTAATACAAAAAATAAAATTAAAGTAATATTTCAAAAATGTCTTTAGTTGATCCACTTTTACCTTATCTCCTGTGCTATACCTAAGTTTAAAATTGCACTTTAAACATTTATTTTTGCATATATAGTTTTTATACTATCAATTTTCTTAATAAAAAAAGTTAAGAATTTCATTTGAGTACCTATCAATCACTACCACAAGAAGCAAAGAAGTAGTTGAAACCTACAACAAGTGCAGAAAACACAAACAAATTAAGGTGTAGCTGCCGCATTTGACAATGTCCGTCGCGGAGACGGATACGTACAAAAGTTGAGCTCTTTCTTTTATTTCGTTATAGTAAGTACGAAATGTTTCAACGATCTTCCTATTTTACGTATGCTTCACATAGTCATCTATTAAGGTAAAATGACGAAATGATCTGAAAAAAGGTCTTTACTATTTTCCTACTTTACGTACATACAAAAGTTGAGCTCTTTCTTTTATTTCGTTGCAGTGTACGAAATGTTTCAACGATCACTCTATTTTACGTACGTACGCTTTACATAGTCATCTATTAAAGTACAATGACGAAATGATATGAAAAAAGGTCTTTACGATTTTCCACTTTACGTACGTACAGCTTTACATAGTCATCTATTAAAAGTTACAATGACGCAAAGGTTTTATTAAAATTATTTAATAGTACAAAAGATTAAAAAAAAAAAAAAAATAATTATATTTTATTGTATGTTTTCATGTTAAATTTTTGTTTATATTTATATAATGGAGGATCAAATGATGATACAATTAAAGAATTGATTATAGATAAATCAAATTCTCATAACCAAGAATTTATCAATTATGATAAGTATTCAAATCACGAGAAATTGAGGAAACTCAAGAATGGCAATCTCGCAAGTATGGCAGCCACACCAAATAAAAACTATTTGAATTCAAATATTGTATATTTATAGAATGTAATTGTGTAAATATTATAATCCCAAGAATAATGGGATTATATTTTGTATCCAATAATGCTATATATTAAGTGTTGGTTTTGTATTCTTGATGGAGTACAACAACCATTTTTCCATCAATTACGATTTCCTTTATTATATCTAGTTAAATTAGAATAATATAAAATTTAGATTTAATAAGTATAAGTATTGTTAAATTAAGAGTCCAGTTATTTTATATACAGGACGAAGTAAGAATTTAATTCCGAGGAGGGCCAAAATATATTCAAATAAAAAATTTAGTACATAAATATAATTTTATCTAATTAATTTTTTTTTAAAAAAATATTAATTTAATAATTAATGTAAAAATATTAAAATTAATTTTTAATTTACAGATGTTTAATTTTTAATTATTTTATTTATATTATTATATTTAAATAATTAGAAATTTTACTAAATCTAACGATAATTTAGTTACCGGTCAGTTAGCGATCGAATTCCTTAGTGTTTTTAATAAGTAATATTATAACATTTAATAACTATAAGATGGAAGAGATATTAAATTTAGTATAATATTTTATTTTATTAAATAAAATAGTTCAATTAAAATAGTTAGAAATTTAAAAAAATATATAAAATAAAAAATTTTGAGTTATAGAAATATATTTTAAAATACCTTATAAATACGAGGGCTTTTAGTATATTTTTATCTATTTAAAATGCATACAAAGAGAAAAAAAAAAATATATATATTGACACAAAAAAAATTTAAGTAAATATTAAAGAACTGAGGAAGAGGCGTGACTGTTTAAAAAAAAAAAAAAAAATCAAATTAGCATTTAGAATTATTAAACAATATTAAAAAGTTGAGAAAGGTCATGATCATTTTGGTTCAATACATAAATTTTATTTAAACTCAATTTTAAATTTTAATTAAGTTATGCCCGAATTAAAAACTAAGGTTCTATTGACGAGAGAGGTGGCGTCATCAAGGGCTTTAATGTAGCAACTGCGACGTTGCCCATTGGTGAAGAGCCGTATGTTTTTTTTATCTTTTAGTGAGCCGCGAGCTACGAGACCCCGCTTGTACGGACAAGCTACAGTTGAAGATATCGTACGTATGCATAGTGTCAGTCGAATATTTCTAGGTATTGGACCTTCGGAGAAAGATTTATGTGTGCTATTTTTATTTTATTTTATTTTATTTTTTTTTAAATTATTTTTTATCGTTTCTATTTAATATTTAAAATAATATATATATATATATATATATATATATATATATATATATATATATATATATATATATATATATATATATATATATATATATATATATATATATGCTAAATTATAGAAAACCTTATTGTAATATCTCGCTTTTTTACTGTACTCCTTGTCTTTTAAAAACCTACATTTTGCCCCCTCGTAATTATCGAAATATGCATTTACCCCGCCGTCACCATTCCGTAAGTGAACCGTCAATTTTTTAAAAAATATTATTAGATATATCCAAAATACCCTTCAAAAATGACGAAAAATAAGTTAAAACACATTCTCTCCAATATAAGATAAGGGCATTTTCGTCAATTTACCTCCTCCGTTAACGCCCGTTGCCCCTAAAGACAATTCGGTAATTACGAGGGGGCAAAATGTAGGCTTTTAAAAGACAGGGGGCAAAGTGAAAAAGCGGGATATTACAGGGAGGTTTTCTGTAATTTAGCTATATATATATATGAGTTTGGCTATTATGTTATCGATAGCACGAAATATTTGGTGCTATAAAGTTTTCTATACTTAAATGAATCCTTTTAATTATTTTCATCCGTTAGATTTTATTATTTCTCCAACCACCCATTAAACACAAAGGCCCATTATCATTTCAACTATACATCTTTTAATTCAACGGTTAAAAACTTAATAGTACCAATGATTTTGTGCTATTAATAACATTCCGGCCTAACTCTCTATATATAAGATATAATAAGATTAAACTTTTTTAATCCGGTTATAAAATTTTGAGCGGTGGTTAGATCTAAAAGATTAAAAAGGATTAAACTAATAATTATAGAATTGGTGACACCCATAGAAAGCGAGGCGTCATAGTTGGTATCAAAGCCAACCACTAGCCAGAAGCGTGAGATGAATTTCGATAAAGTTATAGTCATACAGTAGGCAGAGCATGACTCTCCGGCTAACAATTGTTATGGATGAAGTACGACTCCTCACAAGGTTCACTAAAACTAGCGAGACGAGTCTCACATCGTCTGATGCTGCTTGTGAGTGATCTTGAGCTCAAGAGTGTTGAAAATTTGATGAACCGTCCGTTATGCGCTATCAACACAAATACACGAAAAATAGAAAAAATCAAAATTTCGGTAAGAGCAATAAATGCGAAAAAAAATGATCAAGATTTTTACGTGATTTAGCAACTGCCTACATCAACGAAAAGAGCGAGAGAGATGTATTCCACTATAAGAAACAAAAGAAATATAAGCGTACACCTTATGTCTTCTTCAGATAAAAAATCAAGAGTCTTATGGTGAACCCCACCTATCTCTTATTCGAACGAAAAACTCCAAGAAAATAACCCGTAAAGAGATTTTCGTAAAACCTTAATCAAGAAGACTAAATTAGAGAAATATATAAAATCTCTGACCAAAATTTTTTATGCTGTTGCTTCGAGTAATCCGAACCGCTCAAACAATTGGTCGAGAACCTCCGCTCCGCTACCGAGCCCAACGCCGCATACGTGCCGCCTCGCTTCCTTCTCTAACGTCGTTGTCATGCTTGAATCCCCGGCCACCTTTTAATTTATTAGGGCGCTAATTAACTAGTCTCCTGCATGTCGTCGTACCTTCCGGCACCTTCATGCACTAATTAATTAACCCGAGATGCATCCTAGCTAATTAACTTGGTCCATCGGCCGCCTCTCTCTCTCCTTCTTTCGCCGAAGTGCACCCATGAATATATATAATGCATAATGAAGCCGGTTAAAGAGCAACCAATCCTAATTAGATTAGGAAGTGTATAGATAGACACAAATCTTGCACCAACAGAATATCTTCAAAATCAAATAATATATTCTATACACCTAATTTATATCATAACCAACTTAATCGGTTAATTAAATTTGACTCAATCCAAATTCAAAAGAAGGTATAAATCCGCAACAATCTCTATCTTGACTTCTTTTGTATTTCACCACTCTCTCATCTTATCGCCCCCTCTCCCTGAGGCATTCCGACACTAGCAATCATGTAGGTTAACAAAGTCTAGATAATGTCTAAACTTCTTCGCTGTTATCGGTTTACCGATTTGCTTGTATATATTCCCTTTATTCTTTCCCTTCATAACAATCTTAGCACTCTTTTTCACCTTAACGACTCCACCTGAAATACTAACAGAATAGCCAATATAGTCAAGAGTACGAAGTGATATAAGATTCAATCTAAGATCCGAAATGTCTCACATTCGTTAACGTTCTCACCACACCATCAAACATCTTTATTTTCACCATTCCGATACCAACAATCTTGCAGTTAGTGTGATTACCCATCATAACATTACCGCCTTCACAAAATTTGTAAGTATCAAATAAAAATCTGTTTACAGTCATGTGATAAGAACAACCCGAATCCAATATATATCCAGTCACTGAGAGATTCTGAACCTATAGATACCATCAAAACATCCTGACTAGTGTCGTCGGCTACGCTCGCCGTATCTGCAGAGGAATCCAGTTTTCGCAACCAAGTCTTCCTCTTCTTGTAGTTCCTTTTTATGTGACCCTCTTTCTTACAAAAGTAACACTTCATCTTTTTCGAATTTGACTTGGAATAGAATTTTCCTTTACCCGCGTCACGTTCACTAGATCGTTCCTTTCCTCCACCTGTATCATTTACGACCAAAGCAGTACTATTTTCTCCGGTACTTGCCTGCAACCTGATCACCTCAGATAGAAGGGTCGATGTAACATTTTCTATCTTCAGAGTTTACTTCCTGTAAAGTATGGTGGTCACCAGATGATTGTAAGACGATGAAAGTGACGTGAGGAAAATCAATGCCTTATCGTCCTTGTCAACCTTGATATTAATGCCGAGCAAATCTGCAATAATCTTATTAAAGGTGTTCGAGTGTTCCGTTATTGCCGTACCTTCCCTCATACATAGCCCATATAATTTTTGCTTTAGGTACAGCACATTCGAGAGGTTTTTTGTCATGTATAGCTTTTCAAGCTTGTTCCACATGCCAGCTATAGTTTATTCATCCATTACGTTGTACATCACCTCATCTACTAGGCACAATATAATTGTATTAACCGCCCGCAAATCAATCTCCTCCCAATCTTCGTCGTTCATTGATGTCGGCTTTTTCGATTTTCCGAGCAACGCCTTATAAAGGCCCTGTTGTACCAAAAGGGCTTTCACTCTTCTCTGCCAAAAACCAAAATTTTCTTTACCATTAAATTTCTCCACCTCAAACTTAGATAATGCGGCCTTCGACATCTCTGTTGTAACGCAAACCTTATGCTCTGATACCACTTGTTGAAAATTTGATGGACCATCCGTTATACGCTATCAACACAAATGCACGAAAAATAGAGAAAACTAAAATTTCGGTAGCAGCAATAAATGCGAAAAAAATGGACCAAAATTTTTACGTGGTTCGGCAACTGCCTACATCCATGGAAAGAGCGAGAGAAATGTATTCCACTATAAGAAATAGAAGAAATATAAGCGTACACCTTATATCTTCTTCGGATAAAAAACCAAAAGCCTTATGGTGAACCCCACCTATTTCTTATTCCAACGAAAAACTCCAAGAAAATAACCCGTAAAGAGATTTTCATAAAATCTTAATCAAGAAGACGAAATTAGAGAAATATATAAAATCTCTGACCAAAATCTTTTATGTTGTTGCTTTGAGTAATCCGAACCGCTCAAGCAATTGGTCGAGAACCTCCGCTCCGCTGCCGAACCCAACGCCGCATGCATGCCACCTCACTTCCTTCTCTAATGCCGTTGCCGTGCTTGAATCCTCGGCCACTTGAATCCCCGGCCACCTTTTAATTAATTAGGGCGCTAATTAATTAGTCTCCTGCATTCCGTACAACCTTAAGAGTACTCTTACTTAGGCCGTACCTCCCGGCACCTTCATGCACTAATTAATTAATCCGAGATGCATCATAATTAACTTTGCCCATCGACCGCCTCTCTCTCCTTCATTCGCCGAAGTGCACCCATACATATATATATTGCATAATGAAGCTAGTCAAAGAGCAACCAATCCTATAATTAGATTAGAACGTGTATAGATAGACATAAATCTTATACCGACAGAAATTATCTTCAATATCAAATAATATATTCTATACACCTAATCTATATCATAACCAACTTAATCAGTTAATTAAATTTGACTCAATCCGAATTCAAAAAAACAATATAAATCAGCAACAATGAGGACGTTATGAGTTAAAAAGGAAAAAAATATGATACACTATATATATATGTATATTTTTTTTCATCTTGTACTATTCTTTTTCTCATAGCCACTAAACTATTTTTTTTCTTACCAATACCTATATTACTGCTAACAAATTTATTAGTTTAGGCAAAATCTAACAATTTTATTAAGGGTAACGATTAAATTGTGAAAAAAATATAAAATTAATGAATATCTATAATAAATGCATTGAAAGCTTCTATTAAGTTTATTTTAATTATTTTTTTGTTATTTTTATATTAAAATGAGTTAAATATATGCTTAACCAGTTTTAACTAAAGTTTTTAATAATTTTTATATAAAATTATATTTCACTACAACAAAATTAGGTTATAGGAACACATCTTTGTGACACTTTTATACAAGTGTCCAATCTATATTTCACCTATATTTAAAATTAGGTTATTGGTACATATTAAAATAATGTATCGCTATACACCCTAGTGACTGCACATATAGCGATACTAATTGTAAGCGTCGGTATTTTTGCTAGCGGCACTTTTTTCAGATTTTAGAAACACTTAAAAGTGTTGCTATAGTATAGTTTTGTTATAGTGTTGATTGCTAATAGTGAGGAGATTGAAAAAAAAAAAAAAACAATAGTTGAGCTGCACGTTTGATAAAAATAATAGTACAATATAGAAAGTTTTAAAAAAATTATTACACTATAGTATTGTAATCAATACAATTACATTAAAGGGCGAAGCTTCAATGTTTTCTCGGCTTTTTCGAGTTTTCGGCTACGCGGGTCATTCTTCTCCCCGTGTTTTCGGGATTCTTTCCCATCGCAGTTTTTTGTCAGGGTCCCATCTCCTCCTCTACTCTCTCTCAGACTCCCATTTCTTTCTCTACTCTCTCATCTCTCTCTCTGACCAAATGGCGACGTGCTGCTATGTGGCTCTGCCCTGTTGCTCCTATGTGCGTCTGACCTAATGGCGACGTGCTCCTATGTGGCTCTGCGCTGTTGCGGACGTGCTCTCATCGGTGCATTTATTGCCGCCGCGAATCGCCGGAGTTGGTGCCCTCTCTGTCTCTCCCTTCTTCTTTACCTACCGCGATACTTTCTATGTACGGTGGGATTTCCTATGGCATTAAATGGCGTCGATCGGAGCTGTATGGACCTCTCTGTTTCTTCTATTTTTTTCTCAATCAAGAAGGTACGACCCAATCTCTCTCTCTCTCTCTCTCCCTCTCTTTCCTGCGCCATCCAGTTGTCTACTCGGAGGTGACACTGCTCTGCACTCCCTTACTTTCTCCGGCTATATATACTGTTGGAATGGTTAGTTCTTTTGCCCACTTGCTTTGCATCTTGCAACTTCTTCCTCCTATTTCAACTTCTTCTTTCACCAAGCACAGTAATATTGACCAGTATTGTTTTCTTACTTCTGGTGGCCTACAATTATTTACAAAACAAAACAGAGGTTTGATCCTCTTGCCTTTTACTGTGCTTGGAGTATTGTTTTCTTTCCCCCCCCCTGAATTTCTTAGAGTTGTTAACTAGGACTTTGTGTTTGTTCTGTCTGCTTTGATTTTCTTCCCTTTTCCTTTGTCGTACTTCCAGCGATTTCTCCTCTATTTTACGGTCTACTACTTTTCCCTGTACTTCCCTTGGGTTCTCGATACTGTCGATGTAGGCATGGATGTCGTCAAGGTCTCCTTTAAACGCTTGCTATCGGAGATAGCCCAAAAATTAGCTATGAGATATGCTACATGCGAGGCAACATTGAAATCAATAGACTGCTCATACAGTTGGTGGTATAAAGCCTGTCGTGGATGCAAATCAGCAATTAAAAGTTACGGTGAAGAATTTTGCTGTGGACAGTGTGGAAAAAATGATGAAGCCCCTATGCCATGGTGGGTTGATCGGATGAAATTACGTATTTTAATCTCATATTTTTTAACTGTTGTGTTTCACGTGTTGCTCTGAAATTAAAAAATAATATGTACAAATTGGATGCAACCGTCGATGATGAGACTGGTGATGCCAACTTCACTATCTTTGGGAGAGTTGCACAGGATCTAATCCATGTACTTGCCCAAAAGCTTGCTACTGCTGATGACTCTGACCGATTCACTCTCCCTTTAGTTATTAAAAATATAATCGGCAGAAAATATATTTTTCTAGTTATGATCGATACTTATAAGTTAAGCATATATGGGCATTAGATCGTTTAAGGTAAGTAAGTGTTTCTCCTCCAAAGTTTCGACAAAAGTTCAAAACCAGTTATACCAAAAGGATCGACCTGAAATCGAAGAATAGATAGTTTTAACTCCTTCCGCACATACTCAGAATGACATATTTGGAAAAATATCTCCGTCGGCAATAACACATTTTAGGTATAGTTAATTTCTTTTTCTCTCTACATGATTTTGCGTGTATGAAATACTATATTTCAGTTACTAATGTACTGCGTTGGCTTTTATCAGATTGTCTAAAGATGTTGCTGAATTGCTAATTAGCTTCAGATATAGAAAAACCAGGCAGAAAACATCTTAGGTAATTTTGTTGTAGCTACCTCGTTTTGAGTGAGCTTTTCACCATGAAATATTAATCTTTTATTTTTTCTTCACTTTTCATCTGTTGACATTGCAGGCTCATAGAAGATGAGGGGCCATCCAGCAGCAACAAATAATTAGCCCTTTTCTACTAACAACAAATAATTAGACTACTCTACGTATTAATCGTGCATCTTTTTGGATTTAAAGTTGAAATGATGCTATTAGTTAATGAACAATTGATATATGTATTAATTGTACTTTTGTGTTCCTTCTTTTTGGTTTTCTATCAAAGTAATGAAGCTTATATGTTCTGACTTATAAAGTTGAAAACTTTATAATATATGAAATATTTCTATCTTTATAAATAATTTATTATTATTGCTTATTAATTACTAATTATTAATATTAATTTACTGTAAATTTATTCGTCCGCCGCGAAGCGCGGGTCTTTAACTAGTACCTCATGATTCAACATCGGACGAGAATAAAATTATGATTGAGTATATAAGATACAATGAACACTAATAATAATAACTGGACTTAAGTATTTTGGGCTGGTGGTTTGGGCCCAACAAGTTATTATTGTTAACGGGTCGGGTCGTTATATTTGGCATCGAAGCCGAAAGTGTGTGACGAGTTACGACTGAGCCTGGGTCTAAATGATAGGGCTAGCGACACAAGTCTAGCTCACATCGTCGGGTGATCTTAGAATGTGCGTGTGATTGGGCTGACGAGGACGTCAGACACTCCAATAGTCCTATATCGGATAGGATTGAATACATAAGAGACAAGAAATACTAATAAGAATAACTGATGTAATTAAGTCAATAAAAAATAAAATAAAAGCTTTTGAGGGCAATATGGAACAAAAAAATAGCATAGAGGTATCCATAAATTTTTCACCCCTACTATTTTAGTTTGCTGTAATATTAGGTGTGTATCCAATTGCCTTTATTTGCTTCATTTTGCAAAAAGGTGACACCATTATCTACTTCATAATAATGTTTATTAACAATAACTCGATTTGATTATAAACTTTGGTGCAGTACATTAATTAGGATTTATTTGATTTGTTGATCACTCCAGCGCCTACATAAATATAATACATTTTTGTGGTTATGTGGTTTGATGATTAGTGAATTAGCCAATAAAGCTAAAGCTTGTATGGATTGTAGAATAACTTTACTATTAAAAGTTGGGGACAATTTCTTAGTTGCATGATCTTTCTCTCTCTCTCTCTCTCTCTCTTTCTCTCTCTCTCTCACACACACACAAAAGAGCCTTTTTGCACTAAAAAATTACTAGTTTGTATTTTTACAAAAATGTATTATTATTTTTGCTTTTGGAGATTCTGACTAAAATTTTTAAAAATGGCCAAAATTTTTCTGTGCCTTCAAAACCTAGTCTCCCCTTCCTTCGCTCTCTTCTCGTGGTCATGTCTCCACCGTCATTGGCAGTCTCAAATGCTCATCCCATCTTCGTCACCTCCACACCAACTCCTTTGTCGATCGAGTCCACGTTGTGAATGCCTTACGAGCGAGAGGAACACAACAAACTTAACCCGCCCGTCGTCTTGACCTCTTAACGCTTTGCAGGAGACAGAGACGAATGTGGTAGAGGAGGAGGGCCACAATCGATGGTTGATAATTCTTCCAAAACATGTTCACAGTGAGCGTGGGTTGACGGAGACGAGGTAGTGGTTGTAGTAAGAGAGAAAAAAATTACGGACAATGTGATATTGCACTATTTAAAAATAAGTTGCACTATTCGAGCATATTTTACACTATTTATCAAGAAAATTACACTCTTTTATAGTTTAAATGGTGCAACATATATTCGAATAGTGCAATTTTTTAAAATAGTGTAATATCTCGGTGTACACTAGATATTTCTCTCTTACTACCACCATCACTTCGTCACCACGGCCACGCTCACAAACTCGTTCGTGAACTTGCTTCAAGAGCATTCTCGACCAACAATCATCACAATCTTCTTCTGCCACCTTCATCTCCATATCCGGCAATGCTCGAGCAGCGTCGCCCCCGTCTTTATCGCGACAACCTTGTCAGAGAATGCCGAGAACGGCGACGGGCACGGACACGAGTGAGAGTCAAGTTTTGTCGTCGCCATGGAGGAGGAGTGAGAGGAAGCATAATGAGAAAGAGAGCAATGAGAGAGAATAGAATCATTTTGATTATTTAAAAAACTTCGAGCTGAATATGCAAAAAAAAAAAAATAAAAAAGAAAAAAAAAAAAGAAAAAGTGGCTCAATTTTACAAACTCACAAAACTAGTGAATTTTTATGTAAAATAACCTTATATATATATGTAGTTGGAAATACAATAGTTAACTTATATGCATCTTGTTTAGCCAAATGCAATAAAAAATACTGTGACATCCTTAGAATAGTCCTATATATGAGATATAATATGGCTAAATCTCCTAATCCGGCTAGAATATTTCGCATGGTGTTTAGGTCAAAAAGATTAAGTGGGTTAAGCATGCTAGAGTGTAACGATCCGACCCACTAGTAATAATAACTTAGAGCAATTTTAGGATGAATGACCTCTTGGGAAGTAGGGCATCACAGTTGGTATTAGAGCCTATCACCAATCGAAAGTGTGAGATGAGTCCAGCTGAGTCAAAGTTATAAAGCGGGCAGAATGCGGCTCTCCGATTAATAACCATTGTGGGTGGAGCGTGGCTCCCCATAAGGTCTGTTAAGACTAGCGAGACGAGTCTCACATCTCTTGGTACTTGTAAGTGTGCTTAAGCCTGACTAGAACGTCAGGACTTAAAAGAGGGGGAGGAATGTGATATTCCTAGAAATTAGAATAGTAATATATATAAGATATAACAGGACTAAATCTCTTAACTCGGTTATAGTATTTTGGGTGGTGGTTAGGCCCAAAAAGTTAAGTGGGTTAAGCGTGCTAGAGTTAGAGTAGTTCTGGGATAGATGACTTCCTGGAAAGTGAGGCGTCACAAATACTTTAACCATAAATAATATATTTCACCAACTATCCCTAGTGTAAGTAGTAAAGAATTTGATAGTTGATGTTTAAGGTTCTAAGTTCAAAATCTTATTGCTTCACAATTTCTAACTTAATTTATTTTTAAAAGAAATGAACGAAATAAATAACATGCTATCTTTCTTTCTAAAAGTAATATATAATAATAATTTATTTTGTTACATGTAATTGAGAACATTACCAGTAGGAAATTTTTTTTATTTTTATTTTTTCAAAGTGATTAAGTAGGTAAGCGGATCTCTTATTTAAAATTACTCTCTTCAGGTATTGTAGTTGGAATGGAGGTAAATTTGTACCTAATTGCAGTAGTTGGTATCAAGTGAATCAAACCAAACCCTATATTTGACTCCATATGCAAATAAAACTAGATAACAACTTTACTTTAACTATGACCCATTTTAATCTAACTATCTAATCTTTAAAAATTTATATTTTGTTATCTAATCTTTTCATTTATTTGATTTGAGCTAGGTAATAACTCGTTACCTCCAAATTTTAAATGTTATGTTTATTTTTACAGGTTTAATTAATATATTATATAATTCTTGTGGCTATAAATTCCTTAAAGCGAGCATATAGTTAAGTTTTGCATTGTAAGAGCATCAAATGATTTAAATCAAACAAATTGAAATATTAGGTATTCAAATTAAAATTTTGAAAGACTGAATAATCGAAATAAAATAATTTATCTTAAAACTGTAGTCCAGTTGCATATGCATGCGATTAAACTATCCTTTATTATTGAAATAGTAGATGACCCGCGCGATGCTGCGGATATAAAAATATTTTAATAATAAATTTTAGTTTATATTTTTATATTTTTTTTATAATTTTATTTGTCTAATTATTAATAGAATAAAGTTATATAACTTTTTTTATAATTAAACTTATTTAAATAAAAAAAATTACAATTGGCAACATAAATTTATATAATAAATTATTAGTAATTAAATTATTTTATAAAGATTTATATGAAAAAAATTTGAGAGGAATTTATTAAAATAATTTAAATAAATCAATAAATTAAAAATTAAAATAGCTTGGGCCTATTTCTGATCATGGGGCCAGTAGTAAGCTAACACTCAAATAGGCCCACAAAATATAGTCGGGTTAGGTGGTTGATTGAAACAATTACAAAGTTTATGTAGTTTATTATCGGGTCGGAGTTAGCGTGTGACAAATTTTTTTTTTCTTGAAAACAAAATATAGATGTATTTTTCTATTTTGATTTTTTTTTTAAAAAAAAATGGGATTTGAAAAAATAGTTTTTTTTTTTTAGAGATAATTGCCTGTGTATCCCTAAAATCTGAAAAAATATCTGATTTACCCTTCTTATTTTTTTCTTTCTAATATACCCTTCATACGTTTCACCGTTATTAAAAATACCCCTACCGTTTCCCTTTGTTAAGTTAACTAGGGTTAAACTAGAGTTAAATAATAATCGGAGTTGAAAACTATCAGATTTACCTATTTTTGTTCCTATCTACCAAAAATATTGAAAATTTTAAGGGTACATAAAAAAAATTGGTTATGGTAGAAGGGTATATTTGAAAGGGCAAAATGATAATTTCACACAGATAACGGTAGCTGCTCCAAACGGTACACTAACAGAGTTTAACTTTAGGGGTATTTTGGAAAGAAGTTGGAATGTAAGAATGATAGTTTTAATATTAAACTTCTAAGAGGGGTAAATCTAAAAACAGGAAAATTTTTAGGGGTATATAGGAAATTGCCCCTTTTTTTTAAGTATTTGGGTGAGTTGGGCCACTTGGTTCATCTTGGCCCATTAACATACAAAGGTGAGAGAGAAAGGTGTTATAATGTTAGTATTAAATTAAATTATTTGATGCACCCCTTCTTGAGTTGATTGAGAGAATGGTTTATTCACTGCAACAAAATTATATTATAGAAACATATTTTTGTGATAATTTTTTACAAGTATTTTATTTATATTTCATTTATATTCAAAATTAGATTATAGCGACACATTTTTGGAACATATTGCAGTAATATGTCGCTATAAATCCTAGCGACTGCACACATAACGACATGAATAACAAGTGTCGGTATTTTTTTCAACAGTATTTTTTTTTTTAAATTTTAGAAATAATTAAAAGTGTTTCTATAGTATATACACTACAATAAAATTAGGTTATAGGGACACATGTTTGTGACACTTTTTTGCAAGTGTCATAATTATAGTCCATCTATATCCAAAATTAGATAACAGGGACATATTTTTTAGACACATTATAATTAATAATGTGTCGCTATACACCCTAGCGACGGTACATATAGCGACACTAATGACAAGTGTCGGTATTTTTTTCAGCAGCATTTTTTTAGTATTTAGCAACACTTGCATTTTTTGTAGTGTATATATTGGATCTCTTACAAGAGAAAATATCAATCTCATGGAAGGAAAAAATTTGCATTTTTTGGCTCTATTTACAAGGAAAATTAATTGTTTTGATGGAAAATTTAGCCATGTTTGGTTAGAATGATTTTGGGCCCAAAATCATGTTCCTATTCGGACCAATCAGCGAAAATAAAGACAAAAAGTTTGTCTGAAAGTGGAACAGGAATATCGTACTATTTTCTTACTTTGAATTCTGCCTTGATTTTTATAATGGAATCTCATTTTATTTATGTCTTATTAAAAACCAAATGAATCATACTAATCATACAGATCCGGGACGATCTAAATTCTGAATAAGTTTCAACCATTGAGAATAGGAAGAGGCGTCTACAACTACTCCGGATAAGTTTCAACCATTGAGGATAAGGCGGAGACAGTTATAACTACTTCGGTTAGAATAAGGATCGAGATAGTTTTAGATGGATCGGGTTGTTAAACCAAATTGGATAAAGCTAATTTGGTTAAGAATAAAATTATTATTTTAATTTTCTTATTTTTTTTGTAAGCCTAAGGGCTATAAATAGGGATCTATTGGCTCTTGTAAAGGCATTCCCAGTTAGAGAGTAAAAATAGAAAACTCTTCCAGCTACAAATATACTTTTCGTCTTCTTTTTTCTCTCATTCGGGTTTCAGATATCCGCCTCCTCCTTCGACGGATCACATACGAACTGATCATTCGCAAATATATTTTTGTAATATTTTTATGCAAGTATTCTATTTATATTCCATTTTTATGCAAGTATTCTATTTATATTCCATCTATATCTAAAATTAGATTATAGGAACACATTTTTAGGACACATTACAATAACATGTCGCTATACACTTTATCGACTGCACATATAGTGACACTAATAATAAGTATCAGTATTTTTACTGATATTTTTTTAAAATTTTAGATTCACTTAAAAATATCGCTATACTATAATTTTGTTGTAATGCAACCTACTTATAACCTATTTCATTGCACTAATTTATCCTCCATATATATATAATAATGCACATAAATTATATATTATTTCACTATCTAATATATGAGAAATAAATGGTCATGGTTGAGACACTGGCCTTATACAGTTCAACCTTGCAATAAAGGCAAGTGGTGTAATTAAGCTTTTAATTAATTAAGATGTGAACTATCACAAATTTGGATCTAATTACATGACCTTGGTCAGGTGATTAGACATCTCAACGATTTTTCCTACAATTTAATTGCTGACCCCCGCAATAATAAATATAAATTCAGGTGGTTAAAGTGTATTACTCTCATCTCTATATATATATATATATTTAAGAAATTGAGTATTTATTATAGCTACGTAAGTTTGAAAAATCAAGCAATGTTTCAAATGTGCCTTGCGTACTGGTATACGGAAGACACTATGGCCCGTTTGGTAATGGGATCATACAGAATTATCTATTCCAGAAATAAGTATAAAATACGGAACTAGAGAAATGGTTTCAGGGATAAGAGATTGGTATACGGAAGACACATGTACTATGGGCCCGTTTGGTAATGGGATAAGACAGAATTATCTATTCCGGGGATAAGTATAAAGTACAGAACTAGTGTAAAAAAACGTTTAGGATGGTTTCAGAGATAAGAGATTTTGTGTTTGGTATGAGAATGAGAAATAAGAGGAATAAAGAATTTTAATTAGAGTAAATTATTTTTTTGCCTTAAAAAATTCTCACTTATTCTAGTTGTGCCGGATCAAGCTATATCAATTGATTCCTGATGCATTTGAAAGAATAAAAGAAATATCCCTTCTATTTCCGGTTCTATACCGAATCCAAACATGCACTTAAGAAATTGAGTATTTATTATAGCTATGTAAGTTTGAAAAATCAAGCAATGTTTCAAATGTGCCTTGCGTACTAGTATACGCAAAACACTTATATATCGATCTATAATTTCTATGTTATCATGTAGCGCACAGTAATGCTGTCTCGCGAAACAGCTAATCTCGCGTATTATTGCGCTATAAATTAATTGTCTTTATCATCATACAGGTTATCGAGGACAAGTCGTCTTGACCCCTTGGTTATATTCTGTATTAACACGAGAATAAGCGGTACTTTGACGAATTGAATACTTATGAATGATCAAAGGAGCGATCATTTAGTACTATTATGCTTTGGCTATATTTCCAACTAAAAGCTACAAAACTATTCTGTAAAAGACAAGACGATCTCCTGTTAAACGCATCATATATTTTGTTCAAATTTAATCGACAAAGCATATATATATATATATATATGAATATTTACAAATTACTATTGTTGATACATACAAAACTTAATTATGGCCAACAATTTGCATCACAAAGGACTACTCTTTGTGTAGGTGATCATTCACATCAAATTGTAAGCTTGGGGCCTCCTTAGGAGAGAAAAGTAAGCACATTAATAATGGTGGGGATTAGGGCTTTTTGTTTAGTCCCAAACGTGGGTGGATTAGGGCCTCACAACCCCCAACAATTTGATAAGGACATGAGGCTATTTGAGTCAATTTTGATGCTTGTGTCCATACCCATGTCCCCATCTACTTGTGTGAAATTGGGATCATGACCCCTATGGCTCGAATCTAATCCGGACACTCACATTCCCCACTTGAAAGGTGCTCCCTCTCTCTCTCTCTCTCTCTCTCTCTCTCTCTCTCTCTCTCTCTCTCTCTCTCTCATTCTCTCTCTCTTATTCTCTCTCTTATCTCTCTCTAGAGAGAGAGAAAAGTTATTGCTTGCACCTGCTGCGCCCTGCACTGCCTCTTTCATTCATATTCTACAACAGAAATTTTAAAATCAAAATTCGATCAATTCATTGAACGTATTCTATGACATCTATAACACCCACGTATATACATAAATCGAGCGGAGCTTCTGTTAACACTGTCGGTCTTTTTAACTGTTTGATGTTGAGGTCGTGTATTCTTATATGTTAACTCTATAAATACTGCAAATCACATATATCGTTTTATATTATATTAGGATTAGCGTATGAGTTCGAAGAATACATGTACTTAGTTTGGACACCGCCTCTTTGGTATTCTATCAGAGTTCGATCAATTTACTAGATATATTTCATGGCGTTATAAGATTCATATATAAATATCGAGCGTATATTATTTTCATACGTAAATTAACTCTATAAGAATTATAAATTGCATCTGTTAGATTATATTAAATTAAAGATAGTGCATGTGCTATGTGAATACACTTGGTTTGGACAATAAGTTCTCTCTCTCTCTCTCTCTCTCTCTCTCTCTCTCTCTCTCTCTCTCTCTCTCTCTCTCTCTCTCAATGACCCACAACTATAAAAGGTAAATAAGTTCCAACCTGGTTTGGTTTGGGTTTGGTCGCCAATATGTGTCCATAAATTCTAAGTTCATAGCTTGTACTCAACCCAAAAATTTCCGAAATTAGTGGGGGGATTTGACTCCATAGCCATCATTATTGGTTTAGTGAAATTGAGTCATTTTTGAATAAAATTTATGGCGTTTTAAAGGTAATTTTCGATGACTTAGAAATATAAAGACAAATGTCATTTCAAGTCAAAGTTAATTTCTATATAAAGTTGTTAAAGTTATGGAGTGATCCATCAATCCTAGATTTTTCATGTAATGCATACCCACTATTGAGGATAACTTGCACTAAGGCCCCATTTGGATACGATTATCTCTACTTCACGATTTTTATGTGTTACAAAGATCTCAACTTAGGACTCCTCCAGTTGAACGTCAAGATCGCACTCAGGACATAAAGTTTATGTTGGTTATTTATCAATGGCTAAAATGGATCTAACTTTTTATCTCATAACAATAGACTTAAAAACCTAATAAGTTGAGTGTGATTGCGGTTCATAATAGATCTAACGATAAGAAATTCAATAATAAATATAACGTCCAAATCAGTTGAATTAGGTCGAATTCCGATTGATCCCTCAAGTACCATGGGTGTACGCTTTCTATCGGTATGTACTTTATAGATAGCTGGATAGCATATTCGATACACAATTCAGACCTTCTTTCACGATCTTTACAAAAGAACAGGTTTGTTTCTGTTGGAATTAGAGGGCAGCGGAAACTTACAAACTGGATAGCCAACGTATCCAAGTACCAAAAGCCGGATCGGGTAGCTTGTTAATTTTACTAGCCTTTTTGGATCGTCCTTGTCTTGGTAATTCTTGACTCTCCACGAATCTCCTGGTTGCAGATCGGATGCGAAGAGGGCTACCAAGCCATTCTATGTCCACACTCCAAAACCTTCGTTCCATGTCCACACTCCAAAACCCCGGGAACGAAGGTGGATTTCCTTCGTTCCATGTCCACACTCCAAAACCCCGGGAACGAAGGTGAAAATCCAAAGAGAACGTAAAGAGAGAATGAGGAAGAAGAAAATTCTTTTTTTTATCGTATATATATATATCCTTACCACAAAAGGATAAATCCTAATCCAAATCTTATATGGATTGAGTCAAAAATAGAACCGGCCAATGTGGACACACCACATGGCAACCGTTTCTGTTTTCGTTGATTCATCCAATTAAGCAAAAATTGAATCAGTTTTCGCACGCTATATATCTGAGTTTCAACCGCTACTACTTCATCTCATCCAATTAAACAATACTGTCTAATAGTCGACTCTGAGTTTGGGTCAATGCTAATATATTCTTATGAGTATAGATCTTTTTGTACGTATTCATAAATTATTTTCGATGATTGAGTTTTCAAACCGACGATCCATATCGTTAAATATAATCTAGAGCATTTTAAATTTCTAGAAACTAAATTTTGTAATTTTATAAAATTATAATAAAGTCCATCAAATCAGCATAAAATGAAAGCTCAAAATCGATCGACCTCCTAAAAATAGAGGATCAAATTCTCCAATTTAAGATTGGAGTTATAGATCTCTATCTAGATAGTGAATAGAATTTTTTTATCAAAAATTCAACCTATTCCGATTCTTTTACACAGTTAAACTAGCAACTATCATATGCCGGTCATTAAAAAATATTAATTTTGAAATCTTTTGATTGTAAGGTAAATGATGTTGAAAAATTATGAAATTTAGTTTCTAGATGTTTTAAATGCTCTAAACCATATTTAACCGTATGGATCGTCGATTCGGAAACTCTATCATTGAAAATAACTTATGAGTACGAAGTCGATCGTACTCATAAGAGTATAATAGCCGGACTATATATA